>JAVJIF010012668.1:0-120310 GCA_038442645.1 Agave tequilana
TCACTTTCCGCACCTTTTGATCGTTGGAGATGTCATCACCTAAGGAAGAAAGACCATTAGTGATTTTAGTAAATCTTGTAATCAATACATACAATAGACTCATCATCAATCATTTTAAATGACTCATATTAGGATCTCAAGAGATCTATCTTAGCTCTCTTGACTTGTGAAGTCCCTTCGTGTGTGACCAATAAGTGTTGCCAAATCTCATAGGCGGATTGGCAATGAATTACCGTGTAAGGTCATCCTCATTCAAGCGGTTAATAGCGAGTTTTTGGGCCTTGGAGTTAGCCTCATATTCTCTAAAGTTGAAGTCGGTCCCAAGTGCTCTCATCACCATCGGTGCTACATAGGGTTTGGTCAAGGACTTGGCCACAAAGCTACCCAAGATTGCAAAATATAGTCATCCTAACCTTCCAAATAGGGAAATTAAGTCCATCAAATTTAGGAGGGGTTTTAATGTTATCGCCATGTTTACTAGTGTATGAATGTATGAATGAAAATGTTGATTAGCAAATTTTAAGGATCTCTCTATG
Source organism: Agave tequilana (assembly GCA_038442645.1). Lineage (NCBI taxonomy): Eukaryota > Viridiplantae > Streptophyta > Magnoliopsida > Asparagales > Asparagaceae > Agave > Agave tequilana. The sequence goes on from JAVJIF010012668.1 coordinate 537, forward strand.
GATGTTAGCCAAAACCTAGAGTCCAAGCTCTGATACCAATTGAAAATCACCTAGAGGGAATAGGTGATACTGCTAATCAATGGACAAATTAAAAATTAAGATGTAACAATCACCCAACAAGATTCACAAGATGATGAAAGTAAGTAAATATAGCAATGATGATGATAAGCAAGTAATAAGTGCAAGAATGTAAACCAATCGCAAACACAAGGATATGTTATCGAGGTTCGAGCACCCAGCTCTACTCCCCGCCTCCCCAGAAGGATTCTAGCTACTTCCACTATCACAAAGAAATCACAATTACACCGGAGTACCCAACTCCACAATCTCATTACAAGCAATTTCTGAGTAGTCAAAAGACCACAAACTCTCTCTTTCAAAAGTCTCTTCCCTTACAAAAGGTCCATAGAGAATAATGAGTAGGAATGAAGCTTTTGTTGTAAGTGAAGAAAGAAAATTTAAATCAGAAAGTATTTCAAAAACCACTTCAGAAAATGAGAGAGAATTTCAGCACAAAAATCAAGAAACAAACTCTTTTGAATGCCTTAAACTTTTGAATTTTTTTGTAAAAATGTTGTAAACAATCTCTCCCCAAACACCCCTATTTATAGGAGAGGGCTAGGGTTAAGAGATAAAACATAATTAGGATTAATCAGAGAGTATTAGGTTTGAAATATATCCCTTAAACCAATTTTAAACATAAAAAGACAAAATATAAAACAGCCCAGAAAATAGCCGTTTACTGTTCAACGGCTAGTCCGGTCGACCGGTCCGGTCGACCGCCTATACAAAAATAGAGCCGTTACAGGCAACCGGTCGCCGCCCGGTCGACCCAACAAACCCGAGAGCAAAGCCTTGCAGTCAGGTCGACCGCCCGGTCGACCGGCAGACATGCACACTAATACGTGCATCTGCCAGAACCTCGGTCGACTAGTCCGGTCGACCGGACGACTGACATAGGAACGGTCGACTGGTGCGGTCGACCGGCTCAGGTCAAAAGTCAGGTTTAAAAACACAATTTGAAAAGACTTTGATTTTTATGAAAAATATCTTTAAATAGTAATAAGTATAAAACATAAAAATTGATTTGTAGGCAGAGGATTTTGTATAAAAATATTTTTGTAGATTTTATAGAAAATCATCTTAGAAACAATATGTGCGCAAAAACGTGTGTGATTGAGCTTCAACCCTATCCATCATTCTTTAACAAAATTCTAAACCTATAAAACAAAAAAAAACAATCTTGTTGAGCAATTTTCAAGTCTTGAGCCATGCTATGCCTTGCTAGAGCCCCTTCTTCTATGTTCCTTCCTTGATATGCCTTCTTTGCTTCATGAAACCTAGAAGTTGTTGCAATAGCCAAGCAATGGCCTCCAATATATGGTACTAACCTGAAACTTATCTTAAACAAACTCATTAGTACCAAATAGCACTAATTTGGTTGTCATCATCAAAACTCAATAAATGGAGAGTGTAACCTTTTGGCCAACACACTATACATCGAAAATTCCACTAAGATAACATGTATGATCTAATCATGACTTACCATGCCACACATATGGTTTGATAACCCATAAGAAAACGCAGTCTAAATTTACCATATCAAAGTATATATATATTACAAGGTTAGAGTCTAATACCAGGCCCTATAAGGTTTACAAGTCAATGACAACCTCCAACTAATAGTGGCGCATGGTTATAACAGTTATATACATATCAAAAGTAACTTTTAATGCAATGGCTCCGAGGGCGCTTGTCCCGCACATTTGGCTTCAAGCGGGTCCTTTGCCCTTGTCCAGACCTGGAGGTGGAATTAGAGTAGAGTGAGCTTGACAGCTCAGTGAGTAAAACAATATTTAAGCATGCTTATAAGTAGGTCTACATAGGCTAAATCATCAGGTTGACAAGTGCGTCATTATACCATTTTTATACAATTTTGTTATTAACTAAGAATCCAGTCAGAACACAGTAACAAGGCTCTATTAGTCGACTAGGCCACCCTATAGTCGACTAATACTACTTATAAGTCGACTAATATTATAGCTATAGTCGACTAATCCAAAGGTATCTGCTTCTCTGTTGGCTGCCAGGGTTTATGTAGTCGACCACCCTTTCTGGTGTAGTCGACTACACTATATATTAGTCGACTTGAAGGTCCCCTATAGTCACTAGGTGCAGGTCAAAAAGTATGATGCTCTCTGTTTGCCACCTATAGTCGACTACCCTTTCTGGTGTAGTCACTACCCTAAGTATTAGTCGACTTATAAGTCAACTATAGTCGACTAACTTAAGTCCAAACAGTTGTGAACTCTCTGTTTGCTCTCTGTATCTGGGTTAGTCGACTACAGTCTGTCTATAGTCGACTAATCATGATTTCCAGCAGTTTGTCTACCTATGTATCACACCTATAGTCGACTTATCCCAGGGACTTAGTCGACTAACCTACATAAAATTTACCTGTATAAGAAGTTATTCCAGATTCATATTAAGGATTTATATATATATAATCTCAACATAGAATTTCTATCTAGCCACATCAACATACTCTATTAACCCTAACATTGAGCTCCCCCTTCGGTCTCCTCCGGTTCAACCCGTCCCTTCCTCCTATACGTCATTCCACGCAATAATTTCCTCCTTCCACCACCACCCGGTTCAACCCGGTCCCTTCCTCCTATGCGTTACCGCATAATCTCCCCTACTTACACTCCGGTTCAACCCGGTCCCTTCCTCCAAAAACACAACAATCACATGCATTATGTATTACCAATATGCTAGGATACATAAAGTAACAACAATAAGCAAGTTTCGAAATCTTTATTTTTATGTCTATTTATCCTTTACGATTTCTTTAAATTCCAAACTTTATTCTGTTTATCATGACTCAAAGATCCATATGTTCTACTCACCTTTGAAGTGGTATGCTCTTCCTCAAGTTTGATATCCCGCTACAACGGAGTCTACAAGTCATAACGCCAATATTAGTTCATAATTAACGAAAATGACGCAAGAGGGTATAGTCCTAGAAGTGTTTTCTTACCGTTCAACCAATGACTCTTCCCCCCTCAACTTCTAGTTCTAGATCACTCCTTGACTCGTTCTAACGGTTTCTTGGAGGAATACGGAACCTTTTCTTGTATGTGGACTGAAGAAAAGTTTGTGGGGAATTTAGATGGTAAATGAGTGTTTTTATGAAAGAGAAATGGAGGAAATAGGGCTGTTTGGTTGCTGCTATTTGCTGCTGCCTTTTGCTGCTGTTGCTGCTACTGGTTTTGCTGCAGAAAAGGGAAGAGAGGGAGAGAGTTTGGGACTTTGGGATGAAGAGAGAGAGTTTTATCAAATGAGGTAATTCCCTTCATCCCCCTATTTATAGCCTCTAACCTCCCACAAGAATGTGCCAAGTGTCCCTATTCAACCCATCACTCTACCCTACACCATGCCCTATGACAAAGCTCCATGCCTCCCCCCCTCTCCATGAGGTACATGTACCTCATGTATGGTGAGAGAGATAGTGGTAAGTCAACCACATGTGGGGTATTCCTATATCTACATACATAGTGTATACATACTTATGTATTTATTTCTATACATACCATTTAATAAACATGAAATCAATAAGGTATCTAGCATGCATACCATTTCCCATTACCCCTTTAAGGTATGAATATTTAGGCAAAAGGATGCTTAATTAAGGCAAGTGTTACATTCTATCCTCTTTATGGAAGTTTCGTCCTCGAAACTTAACGTACCTTGGAACAAATGTGGATAGGCCTTTCTTATCTCCTCTTCCAATTCTCAAGTGGCTTCTTCTATGTTTTGATTTCTCCATAAGATCTTGACGAAGGAAATATTTTTGCTTCTCAATAGCTTCTTCTTGCGATCAAGAATTTGCACTGGTTCTTCCGCGTAAGACATGTCTTCTAGTATTTGCAGAGGTTCATAGGAGATTACGTGATCAGAATCGGGCACATACTTCCTCAGCTGAGAGACATGAAATACATTGTGCATCCTTTCAAGGCGGGAGGTAGGGCCAAACGATAAGCAACCGGTCCAATTTTATCCAGTATTTCAAACGGACCCACATATCTAGGGGCTAATTTGTTCTTAACCGCCGGTGCGTCTTACTCCCTTCATTGGAGATACCTTCAGAAAAACCTATCCCCCACCTCAAATTCCAGTGGTCTGCGACGATTGTCCGCATAAGCTTTCTGTCTGCTCTGGGCTGCTTTCATCCTTTCCTTGATTAACTTGATCTTCTCAGTAGCTTCTTAAATTACATCAGGGCCGAACAATCTTCTATCCCCGACTTCCTCCCAACAGATTGGTGATCTACATTTTCTCCCATACAATGCTTCAAATAGAGACATACCAATAGTGGACTGATAACTATTATTATAAGCAAACTCCACTAAGGGTAAATAGTTGTCCCAGCTTCCCCAAAATCTAGTACACAAGTTCTCAACATATCTTCCAATATTTGAATGGTTCTTTCTGACTGTCCATCCGTTTGGGGGTGGGCTGCTGTACTGAGTTGCAATTTAGTGCCCATAGCTTTGGACAAGCTCTTTCAAAATCTAGATTGAAATCTAGGATCCCGATCTGATACAATGGATTCAGGTACTCCATGCAATTTAACTATCTCTTGGACATATACCTGAGCCAGTCTTTTCATTGAATAATTGATCCGGATAGGCAGAAAGTGGGCATTTTAGTAAGTCTGTCTACTACTACCCAGACTGTATCCGTCCTTGGGACGTCCGAGGAAGCCCAGTGACAAAGTCCATAGCAATTTGACACCACTTCCATTCAGGAATAGATAAAGGCACCAACAAACCTGGGGCTTCTTATGTTCCGCCTTCACTTGTTGACAGACTAAACACTTGTAGACAAAATTAGAAATGTCTACTTTCATTCCATCCCACAAGAAGTTACGACGTAGATCTTGATACATTTTTGTGCTCCCTGGATGAGCGGTATATGGTGTACTATGAGCCTCCTTCATTATTTCTTCTTTGATCTCTGTCACATCTGGCACACATAATCTGCGTCCGAATCGCAATACATCTCCTTCTATTTGGAACTCCTTGAATTCTCCTTCTTGTACTTTCTTCATAATTTTCTTTATTTGAGCATCTCCTTGTTGAGCCTCTTTGATTTTGTCGTATAGATTAAATCGAATACTTACTTGATTCAGTTGATACTTAGAATTAGAAGGATTAATGACTCACACTTCTAATTGCATTTCTTCTAGATCCCTTAATATTCTTGCTTGACGAGTCATCAAAGTGGCCATGATTCCTCCTGATTTTCGGCTCAAAGCATCAGCCACCACATTGGCCTTCTCAGGGTGGTATTGGATAGTAATATCATAGTCCTTCATTAGTTCTAACCACCTCCTCTGCCTCATGTTCAGTTCTTTTTGTGTGAAGATGTATTTTAAACTCTTATGATCAGTAAAAACTTCACAAGACACTCCATACAAGTAATGTCGCCAGATCTTTAAAGCAAAGATCACAGCGGCTAATTCCAAGTCATGAGTGGGGTAACTTCTTTCATGGATCTTCAGTTGTCGGGATGCATAGGCAATAACTTTTCTATGTTGCATTAACACACATCCCAATCCCAGTTTTGATGCATCACTAAAAATGCAAATCCTTCAGTCTCCGAAGGTACAATTAAGACAGGAGCAGATGTCAGTTTAGTTTAACCTCTAGGAGCTCCTATCTTGTTCTTCTCCCATGCAAACTTCTTATTCTTTCTAGTTAGTTGGGTCATTGGTGTCACAATTAGAGAAAATCCTTCCACAAATCTTCTGTAGTACCCAGCTAATCCCAAGAAACTTCGAACTTCAGTAACATTTGTGGGTCTAGGCCAGTCTCGGATTGCTTCGATTTTTATCGGGTCCACTGATATTCCTTCCTTGGATATAATATGGCCAAGAAACCCTACTTGCTCTAGCCAAATTCACATTTCTTCAATTTTGCATAGAGTTGCTTTTCTCTCAAGATTTGAAGGACAATTTTAAGATGTTTCTCGTGATCTTCTGTATTCTTTGAATAGACCAGAATATCATCAATGAATACCACTACAAACTGGTCTAGATATGGTTGAAACATCCGATTCATTAAGTCCATAAATGCTGCCGGGGCATTAGTGAGTCCAAAAGGCATGACTAGAATTCAAGTGTCATAATCTTGTCAAAGGAATCCGATTTGGACACATCTTCAGGTTTGACCTTCAACTGATGATACCCCGATCTAAGTCTATCTTAGAAAATACACAAGACCCTTGTAATTGATCAAATAAGTCATCGATTCGAGGAAGAGGTACCTATTCTTGATAGTTGCCTTATTCAATTCCCGGTAGTCAAACATAGTCTCATACTCCCATCCTTCTTTTTTACAAATAGTACTGGTGCTCCCCAGGGAGATACACTTGGCCGAATGAAACCTTTGTCTAACAAGTCCTGCAATTGAGTTTTAAGTTCTTTCATTTCTGCAGGGGCCATACGGTATGGTGCCTAAGAAATTGGGGCAGTACCGGTATTACATCTATTATAAATTCTACTTCCCGATCTGGGGGCAGGCCTGGTAAGTCTTCCGGGAACACATCAGGGAACTCATTCACAACTGGGATAGTCTCAATTTTTAAATCAGTCCTGGTGGTATCCAACACTGAAGCCAGAAATCCTTGGCACCCTTGCTTCATTAACTTGGTGGCTTTGATGGCTGATATGTGAGGTATATCATAACTAACTTTTTCTCCTTCAAAAATAAACTCCGGAGTCCCTTCCATTTTAAAGATAATCCTCTTCTTATTACTATCCACATGAGCACTACAGGCAGACAACCAGTCCATTCCTAGTATGGCGTCAAACTCCATTTCGCCTAGCTTAATCAAATCAATAGATGTTTTCATTTCTCCAATTATCACTTCACAATTCGCATATCTTGTGCTAGCTATCAAATTTTCCCCTATGGGTGTGGACACAACCAACTGAAATCCTAGGGGTTTTGATACTTGATTTAGTTTATAAGCAAAAGCACATAGATACGAATGAATGAGTAGCTCCAGGGTTAAACAATGCATGGGCAATATGTCCTGATATGGAGATCATACCTTCCACCACCGCATTTCAGGCCATTGCTTCCCGGTGGGTCAATGCGAAAGTTCTTCCTTGCGCCCGTGGTTGCTGAACCGATGACTGAGTTGCAGCAGGACGTGGGGCATTACTGGGCGGCATGAAGTTACTGGCTTGTCCTCTGGGAGGATTCGTCCTCATGGTTGGCCTCCCACTTTCCTCTACTCTGCCCTTGGCTTCCGCGCCTTGTCGGACAATTTTTCTTTAAATGTCCCACCCCTCCGCATTAAAGCAAGCTCTATCTAGGAGGCTGTTTCCAAAATGGTTTACTCTGCATCTCTGACACCAAGGAGCCTCCGAGATTCTGGGTGTAATACCGAGGTAGCTTGTGTTTTCGAGGGAGTGTCTCTGTCCCTCAACCATGTTCTCCTGCTTCTGGCTCCTCCTCCCCTTTGAAAAGTGGTATTAGACCCAAACCCCTTGCCACTGGTGGATCCTGATGCCATCATCATTGAGGGTCCTTGATATCGGGGGCGCTTAGGGTTGGGAATTTTCTCCACCCAGTCTTCCTGACCTTCCTGCATATCCATTTCTACCTCCAAAGCTCTTTCTACCGCGGAGATAATTCCTCAGTTGTAACGGAATCAGTCGGCCTCGAATCTCTGATCTTAGGCCTTTTACGAACCTCTTCGTCCTTTCTGCTTCATTCCTTACCAAGGCATCAGCATACCTGGATAACTGAGTGAACTTCTGATCATACTGGGACACATTCATAGAACCTTGACGTAGTTCCAAGAATTCTGTCGCCATCTTATCTCTGGCCGTCTCCGGGATGTATTTTTTAGTGAATTTGTTCACTAAGAATTCCCAAGTGATTGATTCCCTTGCATTCCTCATACTATGTTTCACCGCCCTCCACCAATGTTCCGCTTCCTTTTGGAACATAAAAGAAGAGAAAGATACCCTTTGTTCATTGGTGCAGTTCATAATGTCTAGGATCTTCTCTATTTGGAGAAGCCATGCTTCGGCTTGTAAGGGGTCCGTCTCCCCTTCAAATACGGGCGGTTTCATCTTCTGAAACTGCTCCAGTGCTCGGTGGGAGTTATTATTACTCGCTCTGGTCATTAATTGTGCGAGCCACTCCGGCATCACCCCTGGAGTACCCTCATTCCCTCCTATTTGAACTTTAGAGTCTCCATCATTGTTCACAGGGTGTGCGCTCCCCATCACACTGTAGTGTGACGTATCGAGCGACAGGGACTCATCAGGTGGTAGTTGGTTCAGATCCATGCGTCTTCCTATTAAAATAAGGGCGTCTAATCAACATACTACACAATTAGAAATAAATTGGGATAAAACTTTAGTCTCATGCAATCATGTTAATAACATTACTTTTACAAACAAGCAACTTGTTATATATATATGTACATTCCAACATGGATACAAAGATATTATACTGACATGTCTACCTTCTTGGATATCCGGACTAACCCATGTGCATTCATTTGAGATATGCCAGGGCACATACAACAACTCTAAGGATATCCATCATCTAACATACTAGGCCTACACATATATACACATAAAAAAGTGTCGGCTCAAAGGTTCACCCTTCATAGGGTAGAGTATCCCCACTTGAATCTCCGCTAGTGCTGCTACTATCATCGCTATCATCCATATCTTCCTCGGGGTCTTCTCCTGGTGATTCGTCCCCGGCGCAACACCAGTCGTCCAGATCATCATAAAGGTCCATATCATTTTCCCACGTTTCGTCCCAAAAGACACCTCCATATGTGAATCCTCTTCGGGTCTCTTCTTTTATTGTGCTAGAGTTCTCCGTCTCTGCTACCTTAAGTGAATCTCCCACCAAGCTCTCCGTATCAATAATGGTTGGTTCAGGCTCATTAGATGCCTGAGACTTAACCTCCTCATAATCTACGCGATCTGGGGCTGTAATTATATCCTCTGGATCAGTCTCGTCCGACTCATAACCCCAATCCATGGAATCCGCCACCCAGCTCTCACTCGAGCTATCTGAGCTAGAGACTGGCCAATATACGTCGGAGTCCCCCATCTACATGTAAACAAAAAGGTCGTATCAATCTCAAGCCCATGAAAGTCTCAACATATGGCTATAATCAAGAAGCAGCATATTTAGACACACTTGCAACTATACCTATCCTTAGTCTACTTATAAGTCTCATGTTTTTAGAATAACTTAGATTCAATAGATAATTTAATGCATTTCCTCGTCCCAGTGTCCTATCCCACTAGAAGTTGTTACTGAGAGCCCGTACCCTTAGTCAACTCACCCGAATCAGGATGTGCGGGCACCCTGATTCTGATGCGAGGAAAATACTTAATTACCGTTTGACTCATAGTTATTTCGCCACATAAGACTCACTACCTAACTATGATCACATGTCTGCATGTATAAACCTAACAACTTATCATCTCTTACTCCTTCTACTTATAAACCCTTGCTCTGTTACCAACTGTAACGGTCCCAGTTAAAATTTTTCCGTTTGATTATAATTATCTTAATAATCCAGGCGTGGGACCCATCGTGCTATAATACTTCCATTACTAACATCAGAAAACTCTACACTATACATCGAAAATTCCACTAAGATAACATGTATGATCTAATCATGACTTACCATGCCAACACATATGGTTTGATAACCCATAAGAAAACGCAGTCTAAAATTTACCATAACAAAGTATATATATATATATTACAAGGTTAGAGTCTAATACCAGGCCCTATAAGGTTTACAAGTCAATGACAACCTCCAACTAATAGTGCGCATGGTTATAAACAGTTATATACATATCAAAGTAACTTTTAATGTAATGGCTCCGATGGCGCTTGTCCCGCACATTTGGCTTCAAGCGGGTCCTTTGCCCTTATCCAGACCTGGAGGTGGAATTAGAGTAGAGTGAGCTTGACAGCTCAGTGAATAAAACAATATTTAAGCATGCTTATAAGTAGGTCTACATAGGCTAAATCATCAGGTTGACAAGTCCGTCATTATACCATTTTTATACAATTTTGTTATTAACTAAGAATCCAGTCAGAACACAGTAACAAGGCTCTATTAGTCGACTAGGCCACCCTATAGTCGACTAATACTACTTATAAGTCGACTAATATTATAGCTATAGTCGACTAATCCAAAGGTATCTGCTTCTCTGTTGGCTGCCAGGGTTTATGTAGTCGACCACCCTTTCTGGTGTAGTCGACTACACTATATATTAGTCGACTTGAAGGTCCCCTATAATCGACTAGGTGTAGGTCAAAAAGTATGATGCTCTCTGTTTGCCGCCTATAGTCGACTACCCTTTCTGGTGTAGTCGACTACCCTAAGTATTAGTCGACTTATAAGTCAACTATAGTCGACTAACTTAAGTCCAAAACAGTTGTCAACTCTCTGTTTGCTCTCTGTATCTGGGGTTAGTCGACTACAGTCTGTCTGTAGTCGACTAACCATGATTTCCAGCAGTTTGTCTACCTATGTATCACACCTATAGTCGACTTATCCCAGGGACTTAGTCGACTAACCTACATAAAATTTACCTGTATAAGAAGTTATTCCAGATTCAACATTAAGGATTTATATATATAATCTCAACATAGAATTTCTATCTAGCCACATCAACATACTCTATTAACCCTAACATTGAGCTCCCCCTTCGGTCTCTTCCGGTTCAACCGGTCCCTTCCTCCTATACGTCATTCCACGCAATAATTTCCTCCTTCCACCACCACCGGTTCAACCCGGTCCCTTCCTCCTATGCGTTACCGCATAATCTCCCCTACTTACACCTCCGGTTCAACCCGGTCCCTTCCTCCAAAAACAACAATCACATGCATTATGTACTACCAATATGCTAGGATACATAAAGTAATAAATAAGCAAGTTTCGAAATCTTTATTTTTATGTCTATTTATCCTTTACGATTTCTTTAAATTCCAAACTTTATCTGTTTATCATGACTCAAAGATCCATATGTTCTACTCACCCTTTGAAGTGGTATGCTCTTCCTCAAGTTTGATATCCCGCTACAATGGAGTCTACAAGTCATAACGCCAATATTAGTTCATAATTAACGAAAATGACGCAAGAGGGTATAGTCCTAGAAGTGTTTTCTTACCGTTCAACCAATGACTCTTCCCCTTCAACTTCTAGTTCTAGATCACTCCTTGACTCGTTCTAACGGTTTCTTGAAGGAATATGGAACCTTTTTCTTGTATGTGGACTGAAGAAAAGTTTGTGGGGAATTTAGATGGTAAAGGAGTGTTTTTTATGAAAGAGAACTGGAGGAAATAGGGCTGTTTGGTTGCTGCTATTGTTGCTGTGCTGCTTTTGCTGCTGTTGCTGCTGCTGGTTTTGCTGCAGAAAAGGGAAGAGAGGGAGAGAGTTTGGGACTTTGGGATGAAGAGAGAGAGAGAGAGAGAGTTTTATCAAATGAGGTAATTCCCTTCATCCCCCCTATTTATAGCCTCTAACCTCCCACAAGAATGTGCCAGTGTCCCTATTCAACCCATCACTCTACCCTACACCATGCCCTATGACAAAGCTCCATGCCTCCCCCCCTCTCCATGAGGTACATGTACGTCATGTATGGTGAGAGAGATGGTGGTAAGTCAACCACATGTGGGGTATTCCTATATCTACATACATGGGTGTATACATACTTATGTATTTATTTTTATACATACACATTTAATAAACATGAAATCAATAAGGTATCTAGCATGCATACCATTTCCCATTACCCCTTTAAGGTATGAATATTTAGGCAAAAGGATGCTTAATTAAGGCAAGTGTTACAAGAACAATTACTTTATTACGTTGTGCTTAGGGGTGGAAACGAACTGAACCAAATACCACTTGATTCAAATTCGAATTTGGATTCGAATTTGGTTTGAATAGTATGTAGTATTTGTATTCGATTTAAATATCTGGTATTCAAAAAATATTCTTGAATAGTGAGTGATGTGCGCGGAACCATCTCTTGCAGTCGCGGAAGTCATCAATGATGAGATAAAGGTTGGAGGAGCTAGGGTAGTGGCGACAAGTGTGGAATTGTATCTCTTGCGGTCTGGAACTCGTCGATGAGATCGAGGCGGGAAAAGTTGGGTAGGCACAGATGCTAGAGATGATTGATCTTACAATTAGACTAGAGGTCATCGCACGATAGAGAAACTGAGAGAGCACCCGAGGAAGATGAGGCAGATGAATGTGTGAAAGCCAGAAAGTGATTTAGATTTAAATTTAAGACCGGCTGGTTTAAATTGATGTATGTGAATTTTTTAGTCCAATTAATTAAATTTTATATTGAAGTCCTTTATAATTTTATAATTAAAAAATTAGGAAGCAAAATATAATTACATGCATATATGTAATATTATATTTTTTTAATAAAAGTTAATGCATATATATTAATCAAATAATTTATCAAACTATCTAATCAAATACAATTCTATTCGCTTAGATTACAAATAGTAAAAAAATTATTATTTGCATTTAGGTGATCATACGAATCAATCCAACCGAATAACTGAGTGGACACTTAACAAACTGCATGTTAATTATTTGATTCATCTCCGCCCCTAGTTGTGACCTGTGAAAAAGGCAATATAGGCATAAGGCCACTTAAGCCAGATATACTCGAGCAAATGGAGGAGTGAGATTTGACATTTGACAGTAGAGTATAAACTAGGATTGTTTGTTTCATCGGGGCTGTTTGGTTGCAAAAGAAGTGGGTGGAAGTAAAGAAATAGGAAAGTATAGGAACGTATAATTGCTTACTTCCCTATCTATTCAAACACTGGAAAAGGAAAATAAGAAAACCCTTTTTTTCTTTCTCTTTTCTCTTTTACACAATCATTTCTTAACTTCCAGAGTGTTATAGTTAATTTTGTGGTCATATATAAATCTCATTTGTAATAAGTTGTAGCACAAAACAGTTAATTTTTTGATCATGTACATCTCACTTGCATTCTAATTGCGGTCCATTTTTTATTTTTCTTAATTAATTTTTATTTTAATATTATTTTACAGTCAACTTTGTGGTCAACTTTTCCACTTCCACTTTCACGTTACCATCCAAACACCGAAAAAGACAAAACATTTTCCAAATCACACTTCCCAACAACATCCAAACACCGAAAAACTTACTAACCAATTCCCAAGTTACAAAGAGAATTATTACCACTTCCTCAATTCCTCACTTCCACTCTTAACCAAACATGCCCTAGAAATCATAAAAGTCTATAATTCATAAATGACTTACAACCTAATTATAACTACAGCATTTGTTTGGATCGTAATTCGTAAAAGACTTACGCAACTCAATTACCACTCACTTGCAACTTAATTAACACCCACTTACAGTTAATTTTGTGATCATACAAAGTTGTATTATTTTTTTTATATTAGTATTAATTTTTTTCATATTTAATATTTTTAATATTTATTTACAATATTAAAACTTTTTAAATCATTGAATAGTTAATTTTCAACATTTTCACTTACGACTTACTCATTATGATAACCAAATACTGTAAAATACAATACACTTTTTCACTTATAGTTTTATATTACTAATCAAAAACCGTAAAACTTACATACATGTAACTAATTTACAACTGTAAAAGACTTTACTAATTACGCCTTACGAATTACAACCAATTAGGACAATTAAACAGACCCTTAGTTATACAGTGGGAACTTTGTTAAGCGAAAAATAAAAAGGAAAAGGAAAAATAATAATAATACCGATACCCAGTACTAATACTAATCAATCATATCATATTTCATTAAATAGGCATGCACAATGAACAAAGCACATCACTACCCATTCTCCATTTCTCTCTCTCGCTCTCTCTGTAAACAAAAACGAAAGAAAGCTCACACAAAAAAAAGAGCGAGGGCATACGCCATACTACCCATGATTTCCTCTCCAGCCTCCACGATTACACCAAGCAAACACCAACGAACAACTCAAAGCAACCATCACTAACAACCTATCAAACACCAGCAGTAATTAAAACAACATAAAAAAAAGAAAAGAAAAGAAAAACACAAACACACCCAACAAATCAAACACCAAGATCATCATCAACATATAGTGATGGGTCTAGTGACCAGCAGGTGTGGTGTTCTTGTCAGTTTCCTCCTTGTGGTACCCTGGCAACTTCTCCATGATCTTTCCCAATATGCCCTTCTCTTCCCCCCCTCTTGCCCCGGATCTCCTCCCTCAGCAGTCGTACTCACACTCACCACCACTTGCTCCTCTTGATGATCAGCTGTAGTGCCCTCTTTCTTGTGATGACCTGGCAGCTTCTCCTTGATCTTATCAAGGAACCCTTTTTTCTCTTCCTCCACCTTAACGCTCTCGTCGATCTTCTCCACCACGGTTGTGTCCTCCGTCAGTGCTGCCGGAACAGGCGCAGCCGGGGCAACAACCACGTCGGCCTGCTCGGTCACGACCGCGGTCGTATCAGCCTCTTCTTTCTTGTCTCCGCCGCTCAGCTTCTCCTTGATCTTCTCCTTCAGCCCTTCTTCTTCTTCTTCTCGCCGTCCGGCCCTACTTCTTCCTCATCGCTCGACTGCACAAGTAAAATACATTAACTATCAATATAACGGTCTGATATTGAATTGATTAACGACGATGTACAATATAGTGCTCACTTACAGAGCTAGAGCTGGAGCTGTGAGATCTTTGGAGCTTTTCAAGCAGCCCTCCTTCTCCTCTTCTTTCTTCTCTTCAATCTTCTCGCCCTCTTCGATGTGGACGTTCTCGACTCCAGTGACGAGAACCTCCTCTTGGCTCTTCTTCTCCTCCTCCTTCCCCATGAAATCGAATAGCCCGCGATCGCTCACTTCCACCTGCTCGCTCTCGCTCTTGACAACGGTCTTCTTGTGCTCCTCCGCCATTGAAATTTTGAGATGATGATGATGATCAAAACAAAGCAAGTTAGAAAAGCTTAGCTAATAGATTACTTGAATGAACACCAAACAGCCGATGATGAAGCTTGTTCTCGTTTTTGACTCTTTATATAGGCCTTTGGTCGGGCCGGTCATTATGACGACGTGGATACGCGTTACCAACGCGACCAAGAAAAGTAAACGACAAATCGGCAATATATATCTGCACCCAGATGGTTATCAGAGAGGGTGAAATATTGGGGGTTGTGAAACAGGTGTTTTTAGTTTTCGTGACAAATAAATGGCGAAAGGAAAGGGGGCTGTGTTCTGTGTGACTCACCTGACTTCTTCAGAGCAGGAGAAAGAAGAGAATTATTAAAGAGGAAAGGAGGGTGGGGGTCTGGTCTTGCTGGTACCCAATGAGTAGCCGCCACGTGTGAGGGCAGCGACGTGTGGGGCCCAGCGGGTGTCAGTTTTGAGTGGACGGTCCTGGGCGGTCGGTAAGGGTGGACACAAGATCCATGTGGGACGCGTAACGTTCATCGAAGTCGTACGATTCGGTGTGTGGTGTCCCGCGGAGAACTTTATAAATATGGGGAGTCTCAGGTGGTTTAGGTAATTAGACGATTAGTACGTAGGAGTTTAGGACTGTTTGTTACGTTCACCGACCGTTCAAAAGGGGGAACGTCGGTTGAGCGTCGGGCTCTCACGATTTTGGTCTTCAGTCCTCTCTCCCCGTCACACTTTCACAGTCTTGGCCAATTAGAGTAGGATAAGCTCTGTTAAGTCCTCGTACGTATTTTAAGCGCTCTTTTGTAGAGACTTGATAGAGACGCTGGAGGCTCTCGTGGGCTCTCGTGGGCTCCCCGTACTTGTAAAAGTAGAGTAATTGGGAAGCTGCATCTTTGTATCGATTGTCGCGCACATTTTTATGGTATGGTACTAGGTTACGTAGAAAAATAAAATTATTCCCGTTTTTACTCTTTTAATGCTGCAAGTGTATCATGGAACTGTGCAAAGTCCAAAATTAAAGATTTTGATTTCCTCGCCTTGGGAATTCATGATCAAGATAAAAGCTTTCTAGTAAAAAGAGATAATTAATTTTGCATGTTATTCAAGTCTTAATTGTTTCTCTTGCTTAGAGAGGCCAACGTTTAAAATAAATATTAGTTTCGGATTTAAGAAAAGCACTGCGAATGTGGACACCATAGAGGGATTGTGATGTGGATCTAATAAGATACTAATTGGCTTCATCCGTTTAGCACCCGCCACATCACTTGGGGCTCTGGAAAGTTCTTATAATTAATTTTGCGAGATTTGTCGCTTCATTAAGAGAAAGAGGAAACTGACAATTCCTTGATTAGGCCAGATTTTATATTGAAACTAAAGCACTTATGAGGTACCTCATGTGAATGATGGTGCCGTCAAGTGATAATACTTTGAACCACGCTTAATATGACTCAGGTTTGACGCAAAGTTTATTGGCATTTGGAATCTTAATAATCTAATATTTGTCGGTAAATTGATACAAATTATTGACCGGATTTCAAGCATAGATCCTTGAAATTATATCTGATAGTTTATAATAAAATTTGATCTCTGAATTAAATCTAATTCCTTATTCAACTTAGACATAGATCGCTTAAGATTCAAATCTGATAACCAGGTTAATAATTTTATAATTTTTTTAGGAAATAATTTTATAATTTACCTCACCTATATTTTGAAGGATAGAACTTGTGGCGGACAGAAATCTGCTTACCGTGAATCAGACTCACTATAAGCGATTGGAAGCGCTCCTCGGGTGATACCTGTCAGAGCACACACGGAAAAGAATATCTTTCAGGTTAGGAGCGCCGGTGTGATGCCGGCCTAAGATCTTCGGGTGTGAGAATCAGTAAGTGGAATGATAGGAAGGACTAGCAGAGAAAAGCTTCCAGTGTGGTGGATTGGTGGACTAGCACAAGGAACTGCTAGTATGTTGGTGGACTGGACCAGGGAACTTCCTATAATACTCGGGTTATTAAATCATGAATTAATATTCTTATATTAATTAATGAGATTTTTTAGAATTGATATGATGATTAAGTTAATTGTTTTAATGTGGAATGAATTTCAGTAATTCTTTTGGAGAAATCCCGAGTGAAATTGAATTTTTTTATAAACCATATCAGATCAATTGATATGAGAAACATTAATATATGTAAATGACACTGACATAGATGTGTACTTATAACACTCGTATCTTTTAAATCTTCGTTTATTCTTTACATTTCTGAATTTTGGATTATATCAGTATTGAGAATCGGTAATCGGTATATTATTGAATATTCTTTTGAAATTTTTATTAATTTTTTTGGAGTAGCGGAGTATGAAAAAATATGTGGTAATATATGGATGTATATACTGCATGAAATACTTATATGCATAACAAGTATTGGTATTTAAAATTTTATTGTATTTATATTTTACTTAATTGGAGAGTTGGAAAAAAAAAGAAAAAGAAAAAGAAAAAGTAATATAAATAAATAATTTTTGAAGAGGGGTGAGGAGAAATTACTGGGCATAGGGATAGGTGAGAGAGAGTTGGTGATGAATTTATATAAAGAAGAAGAAGATGAGATATCTCTCATTCTCTCTTCTTGTTGCTCACCCTCTTCCTAATAGTCCTCTAGTCCTCTCTCTCCTCTTCTCCCTTTGTTTTCTCCCTAGCAACATTGTCGCCCTGCTGCCGCTAGTGGTGTGGGGACACCACTAGCGGCGACGTAGGGAGGTCATCGACGGCGATATGGAGGTGCAACAGCGGCACCCTGGAGGAAGGTCATCGGCGGCGATATGGAGGTGCAACAGCGGCACCCCGCAGGAAGGTCATCGACGGCGACATGGAGGTGCAACAGCAGCACCCCCTTCTCATCTCTCTCTCTCTCTCTCCCTATCTTCTACTCCTTCTTTCTCTCTTTCTCGAGCTTCAGCCGACAGCGATGGCGCGGAGGAGGCACATGGGCTGCAACGACGGGTAGGTAGCCGATAGCGGGCCAGGCACGATGGTTGGCGGCGCGAGGGAAAGCAGCGATCTACTCTGCTGTTTATGGGTTAAGAAACCCATATTGGGTTTAATGTTAGATTTTATGTTGAACCCGAATCCATTATGAACCCGACCCAATCTGCAGTTATATTAAATAAAGATAAAATTTTCTTTAGACCCAGATGATCAAATAATTATCTTTGGGATCCTGAAAAACTATGAGTAGCCCCCTGAATATTCTTCGTTATTACATATCTAACCCTGTTTCATATTTCGTGGGTATTCGGGCGATATCTTGACCATCCAGACTCTGATTTATATGATTTTGAAGTCATTGAATTCAGAGCTACGTGTATACAGTGTTGATTATACACTATGAGGTGTTCAGAAAATCGACAATGCAAAGAGGTGGGTAAGTTTTGTCTCCGATTTTTATTAAAAGTTATGATCCTTGTATTAATTATTTACTATTATAATTAAGAAAAGATTGATAGTAGATATTGTGATATCAAAACTATTGTGCAAGTTAGTAACTGTGATTAATAAGTGAGTGATAGTTGATTGACACCAGATATACCTGATGAGCAGTGACGGAACGAAAATTGATAATGGATCGTGGACATAAGCTAGCTAATAAGAGATAAACGAAAAATAGCTAAGATAAATGATCACTTGAGATATCATTAACCATGAAATCAAAATTATAAAATTAGTTGTGTTGGTACCGATATACGCAAAACCCAGAATTAATAGCAGAACTGAATCGAGTAAATAAAATCAAAATTATCTTGGGATAATTGATAAATATTTATTGATATGGTTAACCCTGATGGAATCAAGACTGATTGTGTTAGCTAGTAACTATAAATGTTAACTGATAATGAGGAGAAGTTAGTGACAATGGTTAAGACATGAGTATTATAAATAACAACATGGATCAAGAAGATTGAAGATTGGTAAGTGAATATAAGTTATTGAACTGGGGCTATTATAACAATTAATATGTATATCTTGATTGAAAATGAATAAAAATATTATTAATTATTATAACTAGTGATGATGAGATATTGATGTGTATTAGAAACCACCGTGTCGATAGCACGTATTGATGCCCGTAGAACTACTGAAAAACAGTGAGTAAAATTTTTCACTGACAATGTCATGAGTATTATATACAAGAGACACATATAAATGAAAATTGGTTATGAAGTTATCTATCATTAATTAAAATCATGTTAATAATTACATGTTATTTACCATGATTATATTTGTTGGATAAGTTACTAAGTTATTGGTTATGAGAATTGTTGTATGTTATTTGCTAATATTGATGCTAATAATGGTAATTATTGAGATATATGCGTGAATACATGGTCTTCACACCCACATGAATGTATGAATATAGATGTGTATAGATGTATGAATTGACTTGTGTGTATGAATATATGAGTTGAATACTATGTATGCGTGAGAAAATTGTAAAATTAAATACAGACGGTAATATATGGACTGGTCAAACACCGAAATTTGGTTAATTAATCTTTAAATTGAATTGATGAGAATCGATGGTACGTAGTAACAACTGAGCATGCATAGGAATACAAACTTCGGGTATAATGATAGATTGGATCATAATTAATTATATTAAACTTGAAGCATGGTATATATGTCTATAATGGGTATTCTTGGGATAAAGAATGAGATGACTAAGAACTGGGTCATGAAACCCATATAGATGTATATACCGGCTTGTAAATTATGATAAATTGTTCATTTTTATGATCATAAAATATGAGTGATGAAACTAATATAATTACTTGTTCAGATTAAATACTAAATAATCAGTATTGTGGGTGAATTGATGTGATTAAAAGAGATTAATATCAGTAACTTGATCGAGAACTTAACCTATATTTAATGGCGAGTAATCTAGAGTAAATCGTGGTAATGGTGGAATGAAATACTCATAATCATGAGATAATGATATCTACTAATCGATTAGTCTAATTATTAACCAATTAGGTGGCTTTTGTATTATTTGGATTGGTTTCTGTTTACATTGATTAATCGACTAGCCTGAACTATTAGTCGACTAGTCTGCTTCTATATTGTTTTGCTGGTTTCTATTTATATTGATTAGTCAACTAGCTTGAACTCTTAGTCGACTAGGCTGCTTATATGTCATCTTGTTAGTTTTTGTTTACATCTATTAGTGGACTAATCTGGAGAATTAGTCATTCTACTTGAATACACATTAATCAGTTTCTGATTATATCCACTAGTTGATTAGTCCGAGCCACAAGTTGACGAGGCTGTGTATGTTGAATATTATTAAACATCAATTTATAGTGCCTTTGAAATACACAGAAATGTATTACGTGTGCATGTGGTGGTGTGAGTGATGGTATATTAAGCTATGTGGTGATGGATTAATGGGTGATGTTAGTGTTGGTACCCATTTGTGATGGAAGGGGAGTACTCGAATGGTACTTTCTACCTATTCGTGGCAGAAGGAGAATGCTCAAATAGTACTTTTTTCCGTTCTTAGCGGAAGGGGTGTAACACCCCGATCCCATGGGTTTGGAGATGTTATTGTGACGTACATATACAGGACGAAAATACCCTCACGTATATATGCTAAGCATCAGTACAGACAGGAATCAGAGTACGAAAGTATAGTGATAATATACATTCCAATAAAATAGTACAAATACACTGTTATCACAAAGTGTGATCCAGTATTATAAGAATATTACATCACCAAGAGGTGCAAAATAAGGATTTATAAAGAGACATACATAGTATAAAAGCTGATAGATGCTTACAAGCAGCAAAAGTGGATCTCGAGAGTCGATCAATAGGGGCTGGAAGAAAAAAGCTACGAACAATCTATCGCTGATCCATCAGTCTTCCGCTGCGCACTTTGATCTCCACAAAAGTCTGCAATGACCCAATCTCTGGGATCTGGACATGTAGGTCAGGGGTTATCAGAAAGTAATCCAATAAGTACATAAAATGAAGCCAAATGACGTGCACAAACACGCATAGTGTACCGATAAATTCGAATCAAAAAAGCATATATCGAAAATCATGTAGTGAACAGTCACACAAGCATACAATGAGGCAATCAAGTAAAACAAATGTGAGCAAAATTAATTGTACAATCTCAGATGCAGATCATGAGATCAGTATGTCGAGGGGATAAAACAAGAAAACCCTTATACACACACACACACACACACCCCTTAGACCTCATGTCACCATCATCTGAGTTTACATAACCGAGTTGCTCGGACATTATATTAGTATATAATTATCTATTAGATGTGATTCAAGCATGCAAGTCAGGAGATTCAATTTTACATACATCATTTCAGGCAGGTGGCAAGCAGTGAAAGTGACGTCCAGGCGCAGGGTAATGTGCTGTGTCACAAGCATACAAGTATAGGCAAAATCAATACAAATTTAGTAGACGAGTTCATGAGATCAGTACGTCGAGGTGATAATCTAAATAAGAAAACCTAATATATATACCTTATACCTCATGTCACCACAAACTGAGTGCATACAACCTGAATTGCCCTTAATTACTACACTTATATCATTAGGATGTTGATATTTAAGTTATCCAATAATTATAAATAGTACTGCCTGATATTTCAATCATCCACCTGCCAGTATCTCACATTACTGACAGTCCGTACTGGAGCTCACACTCTTGTAGAACTTATTCAGATTTGATATGTGAGAACCAGAAAAAAGAGACTAAATATCACATGTTTCTAATATTTTTATTGTTTGGTTATTAAGTTATTATTATGTTACTATCTTATTTCTCATCTGATTCATATATTTTGGTATGTGTACTAGTGTCTCAGCATACATACATCCACTTATGAAAAAGATAAGTGTTATTGAAAACTGATGGAGATTGATAGATCGTCTTTATAGTGGGTCCCACCTCGGCCAAAGACAGCAGTCTATAAAATTCGGCTACTACTTCAGAGACTTATATTACTCCCCACACGACACTTCAACTGCTTCGGGACTTATATTATGGCCGACACGACACTTCAGTACCACAACCACTATAAACACGACATCATATCGGTATCCATCAGTTTCCCACATCCCCATATAAGTTGCTAATTGGTTATAATTATTAGTTTACGGGAAGTAACAGGAATAACAGGAGGAAAATGCAGGAGTAATACAAGAGTTGGGACCGCTGTGGGGGTGGTTGCAGGCGTGGGCCAGTGGTGTAGTGGGGGTGGCACCGGATCTAAAGAGGAGAAAGGATAGGGAGATGTAGAGAGAGGGAGAGTGAGAATGGGAGAGACTAGAGAAGGAGAGAGAATTGAGGAGAGAGAGAATTGAAGGAGAGAGAGCAAAATTTGAGGAGTGAGAAAGAGATGAGAGGGGGATGCATCACCAGCAGAGAGAGAAGGGAGAGAAGGAAGAAGAAGAGAAAGAAGAGGAAAGAAAGAAGGAGAAGAAAAGAGAAGGTGGGGGAAGCTCGTAGAAGGGAAAAGAAAAAGGAAAAGTAAAGAAGAAAACAAAATTGAAAAATTAAGAAAAATAGTGGAGAAGGGAAAATAAAAAATAAAAAAGGAAAATAATAATATTATTTTAATTGGTCAAATGTTGACTAATTCAGAAAAATCTCCAAAAGTTCTCTAAATAGAAAATATTATCCTAAGAAATATTGTGAAATCAAATTCAAGAAATTTAACCCTTTTTGCACATAAAAATCCTGAAATCAATCGGCAATGCCAGTCGACATCAAATTTAGGAGATTTGCAAAATAATTCAAAAAATTTCAAAATTATGAAAAATCTAAAATATTAAAAATTAATGCTTAAAACTAAAATATGTCAAATCTAACTATCAAGAAGGTCAAACCAAGTAGTATAACTGTATAAAGAAAGAGATCGGGTCCAATACCAAAAATATAAATACGTGAAAAATACGAGCGAAAAATTGGGACACATATCTGATTACGTATTCTGGAAACAAGGTGTTACAAGGGGAGTGCTCGAATGAAAATCAGTTGAAGGGGAGTGTCCGGTTGAGAATTTTCGGTGGGTGCGAAGATAGGGCAAGTTACTCAGGTTATAAAGTATATGTGGTAAATCATGAAATTTCATGTGTATGAGTTGCATTTGGTTGTTGAAATTTTATGATATATGTGTCATCAAGATTGATACTTATGATTAAAGTTATATGATATAACTATCACCAAAAGTGATGCATGTGACTGAAATTATATGATATGTGTATCAACAAGAGTGACATGAATATGCGTTTAGATGATCAGTGTATCATAGAGGTGATTGTGATTGTGAAGCATGTCCCACCACGTAAATGATAGAGGATATTCTTGATTGTCATTTATCTTACATAAATTAGAGCTATGTATATAACCATGGGTAATGGTGACGAATATGGTACAACATGAATACAAGATAAATAATAAAAAATTAAAAACAAATAGTCTAGAGAATTGTATTGCCTGGTGAGAATTATGAATAATACGTGCATATCCTACATGAATGTATTATTATTGTATATCACATGAATATAGGAAGAATCTGTAATAAATTATAAACAAGTACGAAGGAATTGAGATGTATATATGTAAAATTTTGGGAGATAAGGAAAGGATATAAGGAAAATGAAGTAGATAATTGAAAGAATTCTTTCCTTGCTCATAGAGAACTCGGTAATCACATCGTTAATTAATATTCTTTATCTTTATGTTATATTAGAATATCATTTTTCTTTACTCGCTGTGTTGTTGAGCTCACGCTCCCTCAGATTGATGCCTTTCAGGTCACGACAAGGTTGCAAGGCCTAGCTTAAGGTCATCTAGGCGTGAATACTGATATAACAGAGAGTATCACTCTTGAGGGTCTACTAAACTAATGGTGTAAATTGTACATTTATTGTTTGCACATGTAAATTATATGTTTAGTGTTTGTATGTGGACTTGATAGTCGAATTTTATTAACTGAAGATTCTGTTATCTTAAGTTTCAAGCATGAACTTAAGATGTATTTGTATCTGTTAACCATAAACTTGATTTTTACCTCGATTTTTTGAGATAAGTAATGTGTATATATCTTAGTTATGATTTCACCTTACTTTGGATTAGAGTCGATCATATGAAACTGTGAACTGAGAGGAGTAATTTCGAGTTATATTAATTAATTGTCGAGATTTGATATATTGAATTATTGGAAATTAAGTTTTGAAATTAATAAATAGTCTATGTTAGATGAAATTTGAAATTAATAACTAGATAGCTAGTACTATCTTGGTTTCCCATGATGGAACCTAACTTCAGTTAATTTTTTTAAGTCTTTCTAAAATACATGACATATATTATTAGGTAATTACCCATTTTCTCGTGAGTTGTAGTCTCTTTTATTAATATGCCAATATGTGAATCATTGTTAAAACAGATATATGAGCTAGGAAAATTTACATTCAGATTAAAAAAATAAGCTCTCACAACTATATCAAGGTGAACTGATTGAAATCTTTGGTACCACACAGATTTTGTAAGACATCAATAAATTGTCATTCACACGACCAAGATCAATAATTTGACATCATACTAGGGAAGAAAAGTTAAGCCTGCACATGAAACTGTTGGCCCAAAGGCCTTCCACTCTAGTTTTGATGATGATTAACTCATGTAGTTATGTTTACTAATAATCTTGTGTTGTTTAAGTTTCAGATCATTAACCAAGATATTAGTTGGTGATTAGCTTCAACAAGGTGTTTAGAAGCTTTTCATGATGATTCCAGGGCCAAAGCGTCAAGATCACACATTGCCTAGCCCATGGATGGAGTTTTGGAGCAAGTCTACTTGAAGATGAAGATCGTCAAGAAGACTTAGGTATCCATAGTTTAGATAGTGTGTTTTAGATCTATTTGTAAAGTTTAGTATAGTTGATATGCTCAAGTGCACAACACACAAAAGTTTTATGGTTTGGATTTGGTTTTCATGAATAGTAGATCAAAACAAGTTTAGTTTATTTTTATGTATATTAGATGTGTTCTAAATATACATACATGCTTTAACTTGCTAGACAAACTTATTTTGATATTCCTATTCATGTATTGAAAAATCAAGTTTGATAAAATACAAGTGTTGGTTTTTGATAAACTTTACAAGACTCAAAATGAATTTATATGATTGATATATGTCTTGAAATTTTTATCACAAGTTTGTGTTTCCATATAAAATGATAAAACTATTTTTGGTGATTTTTAGAAGTGTTAAAAGATTTTTAGAAAAATATTTTACAGTGTTTTTCTGACCCAGGTTTCTGTTCCAGGCTTCAATCAGTCGACTAGTCAACCTGACCTAGTCGACTTGGGTGAAGTCGGTCGACCGGGCCGGTCGACCGACGTGCACAAATCTGTGCACGTTTGAAGGCACTGGGACGGTCGACCGCTCGGGTCGACCGGGGCACTTACAGTGCTCTCTGTTTGTTTGGGTCGACCGGGCCGGTCGACCGCAGTTGCCCAACGGTCATATTTCTGACCGTTGGCGGTCGACCGGGCCGGTCGACCGCTGCCTGTCAGAACTGCCAGCTCAGCTCTAACGGCTAGTTTTGTATTGGGGCTATATATACCCCATCTCTTCATAGTTTTTGAAAAAGTTTTCAAGGGCAAAAATTCCAGACCTTCTTAAGTGTTTTTAAAGAGTTTTCAAAAGTGTTTTGGGCTTTAAACTTCCAATTTGATTTGTGTTTTGGGTTTTTAGAAAATCAAAGAAAATAGGAATTTGGGATATTTGTATTGGTTTTCATTCTCTATCTTTTACAAGAGTTTTCCCAAGTATTTTCTTTGTTGCTTGTTTCCAAAAACACCTAGTTTTCCACACTTGAGCTATCTTCTATCCTAATCTATTAGGATCTTTTGTTTTGTGGAAAAAGAAAAAAAAGAGAGAAAAAGAGAAGTGTTTAAGGTTAAGCCTCTAAGTTGTAAACCCTCCTTGCCTTTGTTGTATCCCTCTTTGGTAGAGGTTGATCGGAGTGGTATTGTGGTTGGATCCCTCTTCGGTAGAGGTGATTGTGTTTGTATTGGCTACGGGCCTTATCCCTCTTCGGTAGAGGTGGATTGTGGTTGTATAGCCTCGGTGGCTTTGTAAGGATTGAGAGAGGAGTTCGGTACTCCTATAGTGGATTGGAAATCCTACACGGTGGTGTAGGCGGGGATGTAGAGCTAGGGGCTCGAACCTCGAAACATATCCGTGTGTTTGCGTTTGATCCAATATCTCTCAACTCTCTCTCTCATTTATTTGTGCAAAGCATCATACATAACATCATATCATATTTGCTTGTGTTGAGCATAATTCATATCATACATATCTATTTGCTTGTTGTGCCTTGCATAATTCACATTGCTATATCTTGTATATGCTTGGTTGTTTGTGTGTGCCTCACTTGTACCTAATCAACAAGAGCTTCACATAGCACCTCTACCCATTCAAGGGGAATCAAGAGGAGTTAGTCCAGAGCCCTTCACGGGGAATTCGGCTACACTTATTGATTGTACTAAGTGCGTTGCAAATTAGCATTAGCTTCCGCATTTAGCGCACTTAGTTTTGCATTTAGTTTTAGATTAGCACTAACACCTATTCACCCCCCTTTAGGTGTTCCTTTCAGAAACCATTTTACATATTTCTTTGTCATGTATCAATGATAATGTTGTCTATGAGACTTTATGATAATTACCATCGTGTCTTTTCTTGCAAGATAAGTGACAAAAGATCTTAGGACTATAAGTTTATTTGGATATAATTAATATTTAAGCCTCAGGATCTAGTTTGAATTTCAGACCTAAATATGATCTTTTCGCTTTTCTCTTGTTTCCTCATACAAAGCAAAAATTTAGAGCCATTACTTTTGAAAGTACAATTAGAGGGGGTGAATAGGTGTACGGCTAATTTAATGGTCAATAATGCGAAAATTAAAACTTAATTGCAACACACTTAGTGTAACCAACGAGTGTAGCCGAATTTCCGATGAAGGGCTCTGAACTAACTCCTCTTGATTCCTCTGAATAAGAGATGAGGTGCTATATGAAGCTCTCGTGGTTAAACACAAGTGAGGCACACAAACAAACCAAGCATGTATATGATATGACAATATGAATCAATGCACAAAGTAAGAGAGAGAGAATAAGAGAAAGTAGATCAATCGCAAACACACGGATATGTTTCGAGGTTCGAGCACACAGCTCTACGTCCCCGCCTTCACACAGAAGGATTTCTACTAACTCGTCCACACAGGACTTCCCACACAGGGAACCTCCACTAAGGATTTGGGGCAATTACAATTGGGAGTACACAACTCCTCTCTCAACCAAATACAATCTCTACACTTAGAGGCTAGGCACAAAGCTGCCACAATATCCACCTCACAAATGAGGGATAAACACAAAGCCAAATAAGGATCACCTCACACTTGAGGGATACAACCCAATTGCACAACCTCCTCTACACTTAGGGAAAAAGACACAAAGCCAAGCAATGATAAGGGTTTACAACTTGGTGGTCTCTTTCAACCACAAACCAATTTTCCCACAAAACAAAGATCCTATAGATAGGATAGCAAGATAAGCTCAAGTGTGAGAAAACAAAGTGTTTTGAATAAAGAAAATCACTTGGGAAAAATCTATAAATAGATATAGAATTTTTAGATCAAAAACCAATTCCAAAAAGACTATTTTCTTTGAATTATCAAACACTTTAAAAACAAATGAAGATTGATCTTTTAAACCCAAAAACTCTTTTGAAAAACTTGCTGTTAAAACACTTAAAAAGATCTAAAATTTTGCTCTTGAAAACTTGTTGAGAAACAACTCAAATGGGGGGATATTTATGCCCCATTTGGAATCTGCCCGTTGGCAGCAGAAAAGGCCCAGATTGGCCTTCTGGTACCGGCTGATCGACCGGCCAACGGTCAAAAAATTGACCGTTGAGCCCTCTGGTCGACCGCCCGGTCGACCGTGCCCAGAACTAGAGAGCAACGGCTCTCTGGCCGGTCGACCGCCCGGTC
Source organism: Agave tequilana (assembly GCA_038442645.1). Lineage (NCBI taxonomy): Eukaryota > Viridiplantae > Streptophyta > Magnoliopsida > Asparagales > Asparagaceae > Agave > Agave tequilana. The sequence goes on from JAVJIF010012668.1 coordinate 28,659, forward strand.
GATCGGGCCAACCCGAGAGTGGGCTGACTTCAGTCGGTCGACCGCTCGGTCGACCGGCCAAACATACTGGCCTTTGTGCACGTCTTGTGCACATCAGTCGACCGGTCCGGTCGACTGACCACTGGTCCGGTTGACCGTCCCGGTCGACCGCCAAAGCCTGGTAGGACAAAATACAGGACTTGAAAACTGGTCTTTTTATTATCAAATAAATCCCATAAAATCTCATAATTTTCACAAAAATAGGTTCTTGTTATATCTTTGAAATTCAAACATGTTTGAGTAAAAATCAAATCATGTTACAAACACTTTGAACCATTTTTGTGACTTAGAAAATTTGCTTTAAACCAAATTCTGTATTTTTCAAAACTTAGATTTTTGAAATGGAAATTTCCAAAATACATGTAAATACAAAAACATGATATTTAAACAACTTTGAAGCGTATAGTATATTGATAGAATCCAATATACATGAAAGAGATATATATCAACGTTTTTGACATTAAATCTGAAAATAAGTTTTATTTAAATACAAAACTCAAATACATGAATAGGTTATCAAAATAAGCTTTCTTAAGAATATGAAGCATACATGTATATAGATCAAATCTAATATACATTAAACCATGTAAACTTATTTTGATTCAATTCTTTTCATGAAAACCAAGATCGGTTAAACCGAAAACCAAAACCAATAAACATGAACTTAAAACAAGTGTGTGTGTTGTGAACTTGAGCATATCACACTATCTAACTTTACAATAGATCTAAACTAACTATACTTAAACTAAACAAACCGAAGGCTTCTTGTCTCCAAGCTGACTCAATCCAAACGCGATTCCCGAGTTTGACTCCAACGAGTGCTAGATGTGAACTTTGACGCTCGAGCTCTTGAATCACTTTGTGAAAGCTCCAAAACACCTTTGTTGAAGCTAATCACCTACTAATATCTTGGTTAAATATCTGAAACTAAATATCACAAGATTATTAGTAAACTATAACTACATGAGTTAATCATCATCAAAACTAGAGTGGAAGGCCTCTAGCTAACAACTTTCACATTTGCCCATATATCCATGACAACTAGGATGCTGTTTCTAAGGCTATAATAAAAATGAGATATAAATATAGTATGAGAAGCATTCATAAAGCTAAACTCGGTCATGATAAATATAGAGAAGAATAAAGCAGCTGGGAAGTTAAAGTAACCATCAAGAAAGTACAGATTACATTCCAAGAGCTGTACTATAGAGAAAATCTAGACCTGAAACTGAAAGTACACAATGCTCTGTTATGTGGCGGACAGTCGAGGAACTCCTATAACATTCATTAAACATGAATTCTCAGTGGTCAACATATATGCATGTCTATTGCTGCTGTTATGCCCTGCTTCACACCACTTACTAATACACCTGTTGTTGTGGATGAAGTTGTGGCCACTGCACTGGAATCATCTACCTCTGTGGCACTGGGGGAGTAGGAACAACAACAACTTAAAGCTCTCTCCTTTAAGGGCAAGCAGGCAACTGATGTTCCTTCACCCCACACTTCAAGCACTAACCTATCACTTTCCAGCACTTACTCTGAATATGGCCGGGTTTTTGCAAAAGCTATACACCATCTGCCTTTTGATCTGGACTGGCACAACCTGTCTCACTAGAACTTGACCAACAAGACATTTAGGATCTCAGCGAAGGTGATAAACGAACTGGTGATCAACTGATTCTGGACCTCCAAACTCATCACTTGCTCAACCGTGCGGGCCCGATCCCTGTCATCAATAACAAGCTACAGTGCAAAATGACTAAGGTGAGTGAACTCTGCCGTATAATCATCCACTGATCGAGACCCCAACTGGAGGTTGTTAAACTTCCTCTCCATATCTATCTTTGCTGTCTCTGGGAAGACTTCCATAGAAAATTGGCTTCAAGAAGCACTTCTGGGACGACGACTCTCCTCTGCAAGCTTCCACGTGTGAGCCACATCTACCAGCTAGATCTTTACAACTCGTACCCTATCCGCCTCAGCAATATTTGTCACCACAAGCAGTATCTAAGTATTCGCTATCCACTGTTCAGCCTGTTACGGTCCCTCGACTCCAAAGAAAGTAGGAAGTGCAGCCGTCTGAAGTCAATAATCATACCACCCTCCCTTGAGTAGGAGCATCAGGTGTCACAATAGTCCTCCCCATAGCTGCATTGGCTATTTCCTGAGCCGCAGTCAATCATTATAGGAGAGTCTCCATACGTCTATCCTGCATGGTGAACATCCTGTTCTGATTCTCCAGAATATCTCACAAAAATCCAAACATGCCTGCATCCCCAGGCTGGAAGTCCTTGTTGGAGCTAAGTAGATCACTCTATCTAAAGTCACCTAGAGAAGTGAATAGGTGATGTGCTAATCAAATGCAAAAATTAAAAACTTTAACTAACAAAAAATTATACACAAATAGTAACCAAGAAATTCAACTTGATCTTGCTTCAAAAGAAAATGAGACTTTGAAAAAAAAATTGATTTAATTTCAAAAGAAAACGAATCTTTGAAAAATGCTTTGGTTAAAAAAAAAAAGTTTCTACTTCTTTTAAAAATATTTTCCGCAAGAACACTTATCATGCTAGAAGTGCTTCGTCTTTTATTCACAAGAATGAGATTTGTATTTTGAAAAATAAAATTGACTGTTTAAGCTCTATCTTGAGCGATTGTGCTTTTAATATGATGAGATTGGAATCTTTGTTTCGCAAGAAACAAGTTTCACACATCCATGCACATACTTCGCATGCACCCAATGCTCATATTCATGCCAAAGCGTACAGTTGTATATTTTTGGCCACAAAAGCCATCTTGCAAAATTTTGTTATGACAGATTAAATTTTTTCAAATTTTGCAACTAAGAATGTTTGGGTTAGAAATGGTATAAACCCCAAAAAACTCAAAAAGATATGGGTACCAAAATTCACACAAATTATATTTTATATAGGTGTGAGCTCTCTTAAAATATGAGAGAGTTTTGTGTCTTGATGATGGATGCAATCGAAGCTTGATGGATAAATAAATAGATTAATCACTATCAATGAGTTAAGGTGGGGAAGACCACATTTGGTTTGGAGAAATAGAGTTAGTCTTATCGGTATAGGTTGTTGGGTATCCTGCTTAACAAGAATCAATCTGACAACTAATCAAGATCACTGAGATATCAACAATCTAATTGGCCAGGTCGGCAAATATCAGGTGGGAGGTTTTCCGTTCAATAGAACGTTCCTTAATTTAAGAACCACCTTTCAATTTCCTTCCTTGGTTTAAGCACCAATTAGACTGAATCCAAGTCAGTCTCGATATACTGTAAAGTATATCCCCTGTATAAAGGACTTAATCCACTTATACAGTAACACTTAGACTAAATCTAAGTCAATCTCGATATACTGTAAAGTATATCCCCTGTATAAAGGACTTAATCCCCTTATACAGTATTTGAAGTGAGGTACGCTTTCAGCGAATCTCCTTAAGACAATTACGTCCCCCGCACCGGTGCTAACGGGATAATGGACGCTGGTCTCCCAAGATACAACACTTCTTCACGGTATTTGGATAGCACTACCAAATTACCGTACGGTCGAACCGTAGTCAACCAGTACCTACACAGGATTAGCAAAACAGCGGTATAACGACAAATTTCAAATGAATATTTGTCTTACTCTTTTGGAGGAACACCCACTGTTGAGGACGTAGGAAGGTTGAAGAATTTTGATAGAATCTCCTTTAGGAAGTTGCTTTGGATTCCCACTTCACTTGGAAGTCGCGGATTCCCACTTCGTTGGAAGTCGCTCTGGAAGTCGTGGATTCCCACTTCGCTGGAGCCCAGTTCAGAACCGAAGTTAGAACTTTTAGAGAGAGAGAAATCTCAGATTTTGTGTGTATATTAAAATGAGAACTTGGAATGCTTTATATAGCATTCCAAAAGGGGCCTTCAGGTCTGAACCCAACCAAAGGCTGCACCCTTTGGTCTGCCAACTGGTTCGCACCCTTTGGTCTGCCAACTGGTTCGCACCCTTTGGCCTGCCAACTGGTTCGCAACCTTTGGCAGGCTGCAACCTTTGGTCTGCCAACTGGTTCGCAACCTTTGGTCTGCCAACTGGTTCGCACCCGTTGGCTGTCCAACTGGTTCGCGACCGTTGGCGGATCGGTTCAGATCCTGACAGCGGAGCGGGCAGTCCAACAGGTTCGCAACCTGTTGGTGGATCGGGTCCGGTCTGGTTTGGAAGTGGATCTGGTTCGGATCATACCTTGAGACCCAATTCAAAAAGAACCAGGCCAGGTAGGGAACCCGAACTCACTCAGACCCAAACCCAAACCCGAGCCCGAGCCCGGCACCGGCACCGGCACCGGCACCGGCGCCGGCGCCGGCCGGCAGGCCGCCGCCGCCGCCGCCAGCGGCGGCGCGCGCGCGCGCACATACGTGCATAGTTCCCTCCTTTTCGCGCGCGAAAACTCCAAGTACCCAAAGGGCACGCCCTTTGTTCTCAATTTTCTCTATATATACACCACAAACTTCCATCCCACGGCCAATGTGGGACTAAATGCTTTAAGCTACCTTTAGTCCCGTTTTGGCTTTGAATTAGGCAATCTTTGGACTTGAATATCTCATTCATTCGAAGTCGGAATTGAACATGTGAATATACCACGTTCATCACAAATGGAAGGAGAACACACTCCAACCATCATCCGGTTGATTCCATCAACGGATCTTGCCATAATTCAACTCGAAGATTCACCTTTATATTCTTCAATTCCAACAATCCCCCACAATGAATGAGAGATTCAAGGAATGACACACAAAGAGACTGACTCTATTGTGAAAGGTACTTGAGAAAAGAAACTACATAAGGATAGGTGAACTAGGTCTTGAACCTTCCATAGCGAAAGCTTTATCGGACTTACTGGCTAATCAGTGAACTAGGTCTTGAACTGTTAGCCGTTAGTGTAAGCCAAGTCAACAAGCTTCACACAGTGACTTTCCAAATCAACTTTGGTTCTCTGTTGTGTCCGTTTTGGCCCTGGACATTCTTGGTTTCAGAGAGTATCTTTAGGGAATAACAGCCTCCATAGAGATTCCCAAAGAGCCGACCCAACTCTATACTCACATAGGTGATGGACCTATGAAGAGTAGTCTACTCTACTCCACTTGTATAGTAACAAGATATAGGCATCATTAAAAGCGTTAAGCATATCCTTAATCCACTTGTAGAAAAGCACTTATGTGCACCTTAGGAATGGATTGGAGTCAAGCTCCCAAGTGCTTACTTGCTAAGTCAATCATAACTAGTTTTTCCTCTTGAACTTAGTCCGTGGGATCTCCAGTCGCTAAGTGAGGTTTCCATTAAGCTGACTCGGTAAGGTTAGGCTTTTAGACCCATTCCCCTCGATGCGCAGTTTATACGCTCTCCACTTAAAACTTTAGTAAGCGGATCCGCTAAATTATCCTTTGATGATACAAAGTCAATAGAGATAATTCCATTTGAGAGCAACTGCTTCACGGTATTATGTCTACGACGAATATGTCTAGACTTACCGTTGTATATCACATTTTGTGCCCTAGATATAGCTGCTTGATTGTCGCAGTGTATACATATAGCGGGCACTGGCTTTTGCCACAACGGTATATCTTCTAAGAATTGTCGAAGCCATTCTGCTTCTTCTCCAGCCTTATCTAAGGCTATGAATTCCGATTCCATAGTGGAACGGGCAATACATGTTTGCTTAGAAGATTTTCATGATACCGCTGCTCCTGCTAGAGTAAATACGTATCCGCTAGTTGATTTTGATTCCTCAGAATCTGCAATCCAATTAGCATCACTGTATCCTTCCAGTACAGGAGGATACTTTCCATATCTCAAGGCATATTCCTTGGTATGTGATACGTAACCCAATACTCGTAGTAGAGCGGTCCAATGTAGATCACTAGGATTACTAGTATATCTACTCAACTTGCTTACAGCGTAAGCACTATCGGGTCTAGTGCAATTCATTAAATACATTAGACTTCCGATAATCTGAGAATACTCCAACTGGCGTATCCCAGTTCCTGTATTCTTATGAAGGTGGACGTGTGAGAGAAAAGGATTTGTATTCTCTTTTATCCCATGATCCTTGAATCTTTCTATCATCTTATCCACGTAGTGAGATTGAGATAGACTGATTCCATCTGGTGTTCTAGCAATTTTAATGCCTAAAATTACATCAGCAACCCCCAGATCCTTCATATCAAAACTATTGGATAACATTCTTTTAGTGGACTTAATAATCTCAATATTAGTCCCAAGTATCAACATGTCGTCTACATAAAGACAGACAATGATACATGCATCTCCAACTGTTTTCGTGTAAACACACTTATCGCATTCATTGATAGTGAATCCATCTTTGATCATGACACTATCAAATTTCTCATGCCATTGTTTTGGAGCCTGTTTTAAACCGTATAAGGATTTTACCAATTTACACACCTTGTGTTCTTGGCCCTTGACTTTAAATCCTTCAGGTTGCTCCATATATATCTCTTCACTTAATTCACCATTTAAGAATGCAGTCTTGACATCCATTTGATGGATATCTAAGTTGTGCAATACTGCAATCGCAATCAACATCCGTATGGACGTTATTCTTGTTACTGGTGAATAAGTATCGAAGTAGTCAAGTCCTTCTATTTGTCGATAACCCTTGGCTACTAATCTAGCCTTGTACTTATCGATAGATCCATCGGGTTTTAATTTTCGTTTGAAAATCCACTTACACCCAATTGGTTTACTTCCAGGAGGCAAGTTTACCAATTCCCAAGTATGATTACTTCGTATGGATTCTATTTCGCTATTTATAGCTTCTTTCCACATTTGTGCTTCTGGGTTTGACATAGCCTCTTTAAATGTTTGAGGCTCGCTCTCAATAGCGTATGCTACGAAATCTGGACCAAAAGATTTTGAGATTCTAGATCTCTGACTTCTTCTTAGTTCAATTTCCGCATTTACATTTCGTTCCTCGGGGCTTTCGTCCCTGAACGCCATCTCGTGTGTTCTTTTCCCAGAAGTCTTATCTGCTTCCCGTTTGTACGGAAAGATATCTTCAAAAAACACAGCATCTCGAGATTCGATAATCATGTTTACATGAATATCAGGTATTTCTGATTTATGAACCAGAAACCTATAGGCACTACTATTCAAGGCATAGCCTATGAATACGCAGTCTATAGTTTTTGTTCCCAACTTAGTCTTTTTGGGTAATGGTGCCAGCACCTTTGCAAGGCACCCCCACATTTTGAGGTAATGGTAGGAAGGTGTCCTTCCATGCCATAACTCGAATGGTATTAGACCAAGTTTCTTGTGGGGTACTCTATTTAGAATATGATTTGCAGTTAATAGAGCTTCCCCCCACAAGTTCTGCGGAGCTCCAGAACTTACGAGCATGGAATTAACCATCTCCTTCAAAGTTCTGTTCTTCCGTTCAGCAATTCCATTCTGCTGAGGAGTGTATGGTGCTGTAGTTTGATGTATTATACCAAAACTAGCACATAACTCACTAAAATCATTTGATTCATATTCTCCGCCTCTATCGGATTTTAGAATCTTGATTTTCTTGTTGAGTTGATTCTCAACTTCGGCTTTATATGTTGTAAACATATTTATTGCCTCATCCTTACTGTTCAAAAGATACACATAACAGTATCTTGTACAGTCATCGATAAAAGTAATGAAATACTTTTTACCGCCTCTAGTTGGCATAAACTTCAAGTCACATAGATCGCTATGAATTAACCCTAAAGGTTCTGTATTTCGATCTATTGAGTGAAATGAATTTTTAGCCAACTTGGCCTCAACACAAACCTCACACTTGCGAATTTCTTCCAAGTTGAGTTTAGGAATATATCCCAGATTAGACAAGTTTTTCAAAGACTTGTAATTTACATGCCCTAATCTAGCATGCCACAAAATAGGAGACTCAAGCAAATAAACAGAAGAATTTTCTTTATTTATAAGCTTTGGGTACAGATACACAGACTTTTTGTCTACCACTGCAACATTGTCTTTAAAAAGACAATCAACAAGATTCTTGTTTTGTTTGAGACGGCTGCGACATTCATTCGCCTTATGCCCCTCTTTGTTGCAGATGTAGCAAGTTCCCTTGAAGCGCATGTTCTTGGACCTTGCCTTTGTACCCCTGGGAAGTCTTCTTCCGCTTCAAGCCTTTGGAAGTAGACGCTTTCCCCTTTGAGTCCTCGATCACATTGGCTTTTGCTTCGTAGGAGTTCTTACTGCTCCTTTTCTCGGACTTTCTGTTGTCCTCCTCAATACGAAGCCTCACAATGAGATCCTCCAACTTCAACTCCTTTCGCTTGTGCTTAAGGTAGTTCTTGAAATCTCTCCACGCAGGTGGGAGTTTCTCCACGATAGTAGCAACCTGAAAATTTTCAGGTAGGATCATACCTTCGGCTTCTATCTCATGCAAGATAAGTTGGAACTCTTGCACCTGACTGATTACAGTCTTGCTGTCCACCATTTTGTACTCCAGAAATCGTCCAACGACGAACTTCTTGGTACCAGCATCCTCAGTCTTGTACTTCTTGTCAAGACTGATCCATAACTTCTTTGCCGTTGTGATAGGACTGTAGACATTGTAAATAGAGTCATCCAGTCCATTTAAAACATAATTTCGGCAAAGGAAGTCACATTGAGTCCATGCATCAGTTGCAGGCTCTGGTGGATCTTCTTCCAGGAATCTGGCCAGATGAAGAGTGGTCAAGTAGAAGAGCATCTTCTGTTGCCACCTCTTGAATTCTGTGCCATCAAATTTTCCTGGCTTCTCCGGCTTCGGGTTAGGAAGTGGAGTAGGCATCAATGCTTGTAGCATGTTTGGTGCCTTACTTGAGCTATCTTGATTAGTCTCAGACATCTTCTGTAAGTTCAAGCAGAACAGAAGTATGAAACTTCACTATTAATTGTCTTAAGATTGTTGGGTATCCTGCTTAACAAGAATCAATCTGACAACTAATCAAGATCACTGAGATATCAACAATCTAATTGGCCAGGTCGGCAAATATCAGGTGGGAGGTTTTCCGTTCAATAGAACGTTCCTTAATTTAAGAACCACCTTTCAATTTCCTTCCTTGGTTTAAGCACCAATTAGACTGAATCCAAGTCAGTCTCGATATACTGTAAAGTATATCCCCTGTATAAAGGACTTAATCCACTTATACAGTAACACTTAGACTAAATCTAAGTCAATCTCGATATACTGTAAAGTATATCCCCTGTATAAAGGACTTAATCCCCTTATACAGTATTTGAAGTGAGGTACGCTTACAGCGAATCTCCTTAAGACAATTACGTCCCCCGCACCGGTGCTAACGGGATAATGGACGCTGGTCTCCCAAGATACAACACTTCTTCACGGTATTTGGATAGCACTACCAAATTACCGTACGGTCGAACCGTAGTCAACCAGTACCTACACAGGATTAGCAAAACAGCGGTATAACGACAAATTTCAAATGAATATTTGTCTTACTCTTTTGGAGGAACACCCACTGTTGAGGACGTAGGAAGGTTGAAGAATTTTGATAGAATCTCCTTTAGGAAGTTGCTTTGGATTCCCACTTCACTTGGAAGTCGCGGATTCCCACTTCGTTGGAAGTCGCTCTGGAAGTCGTGGATTCCCACTTCGCTGGAGCCCAGTTCAGAACCGAAGTTAGAACTTTTAGAGAGAGAAATCTCAGATTTTGTGTGTATATTAAAATGAGAACTTGGAATGCTTTATATAGCATTCCAAAAGGGCCTTCAGGTCTGAACCCAACCAAAGGCTGCACCCTTTGGTCTGCCAACTGGTTCGCACCCTTTGGTCTGCCAACTGGTTCGCACCCTTTGGCCTGCCAACTGGTTCGCAACCTTTGACAGGCTGCAACCTTTGGTCTGCCAACTGGTTCGCAACCTTTGGTCTGCCAACTGGTTCGCACCCGTTGGCTGTCCAACTGGTTCGCGACCGTTGGCGGATCGGTTCAGATCCTGACAGCGGAGCGGGCAGTCCAACAGGTTCGCAACCTGTTGGTGGATCGGGTCCGGTCTGGTTTGGAAGTGGATCTGGTTCGGATCATACCTTGAGACCCAATTCAAAAAGAACCAGGCCAGGTAGGGAACCCGAACTCACTCAGACCCAAACCCAAACCCGAGCCCGAGCCCGAGCCCGGCACCGGCACCGGCGCCGGCCGGCAGGCCGCCGCCGCCGCCGCCAGCGGCGGCGCGCGCGCGCACATACGTGCATAGTTCCCTCCTTTTCGCGCGCGAAAACTCCAAGTACCCAAAGGGCACGCCCTTTGTTCTCAATTTTCTCTATATATACACCACAAACTTCCATCCCACGGCCAATGTGGGACTAAATGCTTTAAGCTACCTTTAGTCCCGTTTTGGCTTTGAATTAGGCAATCTTTGGACTTGAATATCTCATTCATTCGAAGTCGGAATTGAACATGTGAATATACCACGTTCATCACAAATGGAAGGAGAACACACTTCAACCATCATCCGGTTGATTCCATCAACGGATCTTGCCATAATTCAACTCGAAGATTCACCTTTATATTCTTCAATTCCAACATAGGTAACTATCTCTATCCTCCATCTTAAGTTTATTTATGCTTTGATTGGTTAATTATTAGCATATCATAGTTTACATGTTTTGTTTATATGTTTAAATTCAAATCTTGTGAAAACTTGTGATATATTTGTATAGCTTTTGAGATACACCTTTGATTTTGTGTCAAACTTGATTCATAACTTTTGTGTACTCAATTATATTTTAGTTATATGTGCATATCCTAGTTTTTGATGATTCTAGCATTTATACATTTACTCTTTTTAAAATGCACTTGTTTTTAAATTGATATAGTATTTTAATCAAATTCAAACTATTCTTTATAGCAGTATTCAATAATTTTCAAATAGCTATTTTCTTTGAAAATACCTACCCATTGTAGGCGGTTGGTGGGGTGATAATGATTGTATGATTTATTTGATTATTTTTTTGCATATGCATGTAGGATGGAGATAGAAATGAGTTATACACATGATTTATATGATTTTTAATTTTTGTACACTCATTCACATTTATCTATATATGTATGCATCAAATTTCAAGTGGTATTAAGTTTCAATTGGTAATATACATTTATATTTATTATTGCAATGACTTTATTACCTTTATTATTGATTTATATAACTTGTTTAGGTCACTTTAGACTTAGCGTGTATACGTGGGGTATTTTCTTATCGTATATATGTCGTTGACTCTCGTCGCTTCTCCGCTCTAGCGTATTTCAGAAAGCGAGGCGTGAAGGAATTTTTTGATATCATGCTTGATTTAAAATTATTCATACATACTTTTGTGCATGTTCTTTAGTACAAATTAATCTCTTACTAAGCTTATTTCATTTCAATTGGTATCATTTTTTTAAACTTATACAATTATTTTGTTAGTGTTTTAAAAGGTGGATAATATTTTTAAATTGATTTTTTTTATTTTACTCCCTTCTATAAATAGGGAGAGAAATTTAAATTGTTTTGATTTCAATATTCAATTTATATCTATATCTTCAAATTATTTTGTTAGATATACATGTACATTAAAATCGTTTTGATTTCAATTGGCATTTCAATTGATATCATTTTAAATTTCAATTAGTTTTAAATTTCAATTGGTAACTTTTACATGTTTTTAAATTGGTGCAAAATTTATCTAAGATTTCAATTGGTGTTCTTGAAATTTGTTTTGATATATATATTGTCTATATGCAAGAGAAACTTAACATCTCCTTTTTATATAGATTTAAGAGCTTGGCCTCTCTTCTTTACATCATACACGTGTGTATGGGAAGCTTAATATTTTTATCTATACATTGTATATTATGCCATGTAATTTAGAATTTAATCATCCCTTCTCCAGATAATGTATGCATGCAGTGGAGTTAACTTAATGTCTCTTTTCGTCATGAATTTATATCGCATATAAACATATTTATTTTTTTTACCCTTTTTGATGAAGTGACAAAAAAAGGGAGAGAAATTGAGTGTTTATATATGCATGTTTTATGTATATATGTTTAATTGATGTTTAGAGTTGATTGTTTTTAGAGCTTTTATTGAATATCTTATTATTTATTAGCTATGCATGAGTTAAGAGGGAGATTTACAATGCTTTTCTCAAATCCATGCATATATAACTCTATGAGTTTTGTCATCATCAAAAAGGAAAAAATTGTTAACCTAAAAGCTCATCACTCTAGTTTTGATGATGATTAACTCATGTACTTATAATACTAATGATCTTGTATTATTTTAAGTTACAGTTTTAATCAAGATCTTAGTTTGGTGTTTAGCTTCTTCAAAAGACTCAAAGTTACAATTTTTAAGTTAACACATGTTGATTCAAATGCTCAAGTGCAAAACATTCATATGTTCAAGGAGTCTAAGTCAACAAGAATCACGTTTGATCGAGTAAAGATGAAGAAGATCATATCAAGAAGAAAACTCTAATGTATAAGGATGTTTAAATTTTTATAAGCATTAGATTTAGATTTGATTGCTCAAGTTTACACACCCCCCCCCCATAGTTTGACCTTGGTATCCAATAATCAAAAGTTTTGTTTTTGATTTAACTAGTTTATGTTTATAGTTTATTGTTTTAGAAAATCAAGTTTTATTCTAGAAATTACTTTTGACATCTTAAAAATAAGTTCATATGTTTGTAATATGTGTTGATTTTTTATCACATATATTTATGCTCATATAGATTTATAGGAACTTATTTTTATAGAATTTATATAATTTTTAAAAATAAAAGATATAGAGTTTTTGGGATGAGGCCGGTCGGCCGCCCACAGAACAGGTTGCTCTGCCGGTCGATCGCCCGGTCGAAATGTGCACAGAGCAGTTTTCTTTGGGCCGGGTCGACCGCTCATTCGACAAAGTGCCGCTACCCAATCTGGCTGCACCTGGCTGATCGATCGCCAGCTCTAAGCTCAGATTGAGCTCAGAGTGGTGCTCTAACCGGTCGACCGACCGCAACGGCTAGTTAAAAGTAGTCATTGTCGGTCAACCGCGAGTGTGCCAGATTTAGATATTTGCCTTTAACGGCTAGTTTTTTATTTTATTTGTATTTATTTTATTACAAACGAGTAGTATTAACTTTATTTGAGTTTAAACATGTTTTTAATTACTGTTGATTATTATTAATCTAACTGATGTGGTACTTAGTTGTGCCTTATACCACAACAATTTTCAAACATATCAAACATAATTATCGTTTGTTGTAACTGTCTAATAATGTAGTATATATGTTTTATAAGGGTCTCGTGTAAGCCCAGAACCATAGTCTAACATCCCTAGCGCTGAATCAGGATGGACTGCAAGGCCCTGATAACTGGTAACTGAGATTTACAACCCTCTAAGAAATAACTAACGCGGAGCTGCAATCCGAGTAAAAGCCAATACCTGAATAGCTGAATAAGTAGGCAGCCAATACTATCTTGGTTTCCCATGGTGGAACTCAACTTTAGTTAACCTTACTTAGTCCTTCCAAAATATACAACATGTATTATCAGGCAATTATCCTTTTTTTCTCGAGTTGTAGTGTCTTTTATTAATGTGTCATTATGCGAATCATTGTTAAAGCAGATGTATGGGTAAGAGAAATTTACATTTAGATAAAAAATAACCCTCATAAGTATATCAAGGTGAATGATTGAAGGTGAACCGTACACAAAAATATGAGTGTTTAGAAATTCAGAGTTTAAATGTGTGTGCTTTGGCTTCTCGATGCTATCGTGATATCATAGAGGCTATATGGGTCGAATCCACAGGGATGGGAGGCGATAAAAATTTTATCAGTGTATCACAAGTGTGTTAACGAGTTCTTCTTTATTTCAAAATAATCAAAAGAAAAAGAAAATAAAATAAAAACTAGAAGAAAGAGAAGAAGATGAAAACAAAGATAAAAACATAGTGTTGTGAGTTGGAAATAGTTTTTAAAACTAAAAATAAAAGAGAAGAAAGATCATGGCCAACATCCTTCTAATTGCACTCACTAAACCATGCTAATCTCTTGGAGTAATAGTTGCCTCACATTGAATCCTTGGCAAATCACAAGGCTTGGCTTCAAGAGCTTTTCAAAGCATGACCCATAAGATTGTTCATCACATCCAAACTTGATTAACAAGGTGCAAATTATAATTAATTAAACAAAACTATAAGTGAGTAAGCATGAAGTAAAGTAATCTTTGCAAATTAGCTTGTTACCAAGTTTGGAGTTAGAACTTAGAACCCATCATCTGAGCCATCAATGGCTTTTGCAAGAACAAGGCCTTGAGTTGGTACTATTAGATTCATGTGGGTTATCAATCATGGGTTAGATGATTAGTAGATTAGTAGTTAGTTAGTTATAAAGAAAATCTAGCTAAGCATTTAGGAAGAAATTAAAGAAGAAATGATAGAAAGAAAGGAGGAAACTTTTCATAGATTGTCACACTCTATCATAAATAACTCTCTCTTTTTCTCATGAATCTATCTCTGATCTAATCCTAAATCTATAAAGAAAAGAAAACACAAAGAAAAGAAAAAGAAAGAGAAAAAGAAAGAAAATTCGACACTACACTAAAGAGAAGAAAATCCTAGAATTTGGTCTCCTCCGCATTCTGCCCTCCTGAAGGGGTATTTATAGGCAAAATGGACGTATAGAAGATGAGACAATGCCATTGTCGAAAATCGAGAGCTCTCCCCTGGCTTTGCCGCGGAAATGCGGCATAAGCTGTGTTTTCACGGCAAGACCAGGGAGAGAGCCCCTGATCTTTTGACCATATGTTCGTCTCGCTTCGAGATGTTTCTATATATACTCTATTTTGTGTATGTTGAATCTATATTTCTCCAGTAGTTCGGGAGCCAGTGTGTTCTTCTAGAAACTCCTTGCCCTGGTCTCCAAGAAATCTTGATTAATTACCCAAAAATGGTTTTAATTAGGCTCTTATTCTTACTTTTCCCAACCCTTTACAATCTGCATATAAGAGACTGAAAACGGGTTAATAGCAGTGTTTTACTCAAAAATCGGGTAGGAAAATGTGATATTAAAGTGCAAAATTTCTATCTTTTACTCATCTTAAGCAGAATAAGAAAAAACAAAAAAAACTAATAGTGTTATTACACCACTTTCGTAGGTGACACGACTGCGCTGAGCATTTACAACAAGCCTTTAAATCTATAGTTTTTCTTAGAGGAGGAGTTATAGTCTTCTGAGGGTTTTCAATGGATTATACCTACAAAATTCATAAAGAAAGAAAGAAAATAAATGTTAGTATTTTTGAAAACATATTTTAAAAGAAAGAAAAAATTTCGAAATATTTTTACAAAAATTTAAGCAATTTAAGGTCATAAGTAACCTAGAATTATTTGTCCTTAAACTTAGTCTAGATGCAAGATCTTGTTATAAATTCAAGATAATAATTTAAAATTGAATTAATTATTTAATCTCTCATAAAACTCTTAGATAATATGTACTTTGTGATAGTGTAGATTTTTGTGATTTAACTCTAACCATCAAGCCGTTTATTTATATATTTTTATTCTTTTAGTTTTCTAAAGCTTTATAATTTATTCTGGTAGTGAGCTTTTAGTCGGTGACTCTCAAATTAGACGATTTTAGAGCACCAGATTAGAAAACATCTCTCGGGCTCAAGGACTTAAGTAAACAAGACCACAAAACTAAATAGCTTTATTTATTTTGACCACTGTTAGACGTGAATAATTATGCTTCCTGAGGCATAATTATCCAGCTTAATAAGTGATTTATATATATATATACACACACATTATTTTTATGACATTTTAAGTCTTTTTTTTAATTTCAAAAATGTGTAAGTATTTAAGTGCATATTTTCTAAGGCAAAAAATTCAAGATCAGATTATCTTTCCAATCTATCTTTTATAACATAAAATTTAAACAAAATTCATTATTTTGACTGGATTTAAGAAGTCATAATTATGGTTTTCTTAATTCCTAAAATCAACTTAATTTTTTTAAAAATAGATCAAAACCTTTTCTTTCGTTTCAAAAAATTTTTAAAGAAAAGAAAAATCCTGTACAAAAAAGAAATTCTTAAAATATCCTAAAAATAAGTAAAAAGGAAGAAAATCTAAAAAATCTACGTTAGTAAATCCTCCTCCACGCTTATTTTATGCATTGTCCTCAATGTATCGTGAATATATATATATATATATATATATATATATATATATATATATATATATATATATATATATATATATATATATGCATGAAAATAGAGAGGAAAAGAAATTTTACCTTAGGGTGGTGGTTCCAGTGGAGGTCCTATTGGTGCACGAAATGCGACCCAGTTCAGTGAATTTGGAGTTCGTAGAAACTCACCATTGACCTCTCTCCTAATATAACTCAGTAATTGTTTGTAAACGTGTAAGATTTTATTTAAAAAATTATTCCCTTCCAATTTTCAATTTTGAAAAATCATCTCTGAGTCATTTTGTTTTACACCTTTGTCCGGCAATTGAATGTGATTATGAAAGATAAAAAATTGGGTTAAAAGCAAAAATATGAGGTTTACATACTTGTTCCATTAACGGAATATGATTTTGAAAGATTGGTGATTTAATTTCATGATGTATTGGTACATGATTCAATACTGACTCGAGAATGTGATACAAATCAAGTAAAAATACCGAAGTTAATATTAAGTAAAAAATTGTTAGGATTTTGCCTTATTTTTCAAGAGGAGATAATGGTCCAAGAAAATCCAATTGAGTTGGAGAAGACGATGGCTTGAAGAAGAAGAAGCAAATCAAGGTGAAGCAGTTTCCTTTTCAGGCGATTGCGAGTTTTTTTTAAGAGTGTGAATAAGATTTAATTCCTATTCAATGAAGATTTATTTTTAAAGATTAAAAGGTCTAGGATCCTTCTAGATCAAGGAGATCAACTCCTAATAGGATAGATCAAGATTTTTCAAGCATCCAATGGCCAAGATCATCTCATAGTTCAAATAGGAGTTGTATTATAAAATCCTATAAATAAAGATTGTAACCCAACATTATAAAGTGGAGCAGAAAAAGAGAAGAATGCTTTGGTGAATAACAATGTAAGCCCTAAAAGGTCAAGAAAGAGAGAAGCAAAATGAAAGTGCATAGAGAGAAGATATACTCTTGTAATCTAAGCATAGATTCAAGGGGAAGGTGAATACTCTTGTGTCATTAATAGGAAGGTTAGATCTCTTTGTATCAAGTTTATGTTGGCCCAAAGGCCCATCACTCTAGTTTTGATGATGACAAACTCATGTAGTTATTATACTAATGATCTTGTGTTTAATAAGTTTCAGTTATTTAATTAAGATCTTAGTCCGTGCTTAACTTCAACAAAAGATTCGAAGTCAAGTTTTGAAGCTAGCACGTGTTGATTCAAGAGCTCGCACTTCAAGATCGTATCAATTATTCAAAGAGGAGCAAGCTCATGGATCAAGTCGTCTTGAAGATGAAGTCGATATTTGTTTTAGTTTAGACCTTGTGTAAGGATAGTTTTTTGATATACTTAAGTATACACACACACAAGTTCAAAAGTTTTTGGTTTCAGTTTAACCGTTTTTAGTTTCAAAAGATTATATCATTTGGATTGCACAAAACACATATAATCAAGTTTCAGGTTTTGTGTTTTGGTGTTTTGGTTTTGAGTTTCCAATTTACATGATATTGGTTTCATAAATAGAGTTCATCAAAACAAGTTTACATAGTTTATATATATATTGAATTTCATCCATATACATTGATGGTTCACATTGTTTAGAAAAACTTATTTGGATGTATCTATTTCATGATTTTAAGTTTTATTTTTATCAAAACTTATATTGAGATTTAATATGAAAAACATAAATATATCTTTAATATGTGTATTGAATTCTATCCATACACACTATGCTTTAAATATGTTTCTATATCTTGTTTTTGTATTTATATAAGTTTTGTAGAAAACGAATTTTCATTTCAAAATTTTAAGTTTTAGAAAATACGTTTATTGTTTAAAGCTAATTTTTTCATGTCTCAAAAATAGTTCAAATTGTTTGTATTATGTGTTGATTTTTTATCACACATATTTGTACTTCAAATATATACATGAACTTATTTTTGTGGAATTTATGAAGTTTTATGGGATTTTATAGGTATTTAAAAGCCAAGATTTCCTAACCTATAACCCAGTTCGGGGCTGACTGGCGGTCGACAAACTGATCGACGAACCAGTAGCTCGGTCGACCGGACGGTCGACTGATGTGCACAGAACGTGCACAAGTCCTTGGCCTTGGACCAGTCGACCATGCGGTAGACCGATCTAGAGAACTTGCTCTCTGGATCTCGCCTCGGTCGACCAAACGGTCGACCGACCAGAGAGGCTGCTCACTGGTTTTGGCCTCAGTCGACCGAGTGGTCAAACGACAGTGAGAAATTTCTCACTGTGCCTTGGGGTGGTCGACCGGACGGTCGACTGACAACCCCAACGGTCAGAAATTTGATCGTTGGGCGGTCGACCGACAGGCGACAGGCAATTCTGGGCCTGTTCTGAACCCCAATGGCTATATTTTAGAAACCTTATAAATATGTGTTCTCTTGGCCAGATTTTAACAAGATTTCTAGGAGAAAATTTTCCCATTTTCCAAGTATTTTTCAGCAAGTTTTAAAAAAAACGTTTTTGAGCTTCAAAATCAAAATCTTTATTTTATTTTAAAGTTTTTGAAAATCAAAAGAAAACAAGTTTTGGGATTCTAGTTTCTTGTCCAAAATTTATATATCATTCCTAGAGTATTCCCAAGAGTTTTTTTGTGTTTTCTTTTCTAAAAGCTTTATGCACTCACATACTTGAGCTTTTCATTGCTTATCTATCTTCTAGGATCTTGTATTATGAGAGGTTATTATTTGAATCTCTTTAGATCACTAAGTATTGCTTGTGATCTTTGTGATCACCAAGTTGTAAGCTTTTCTTTGCTTTGTGCATAGGCTTTGCACCTTCCTCTTGTGTAAAGGAGTGAGAGTTGGTGTTGCGTACTCTAAGTTTGTATTGTTGTAATTCCTCGGTGGAGGCCCCTTTATGAGAGGTCCTGTGTAGACATAGTGAAAATTCTTCTGTGTGAAGGCAGGGACGTAGAGCAGTGGCTCGAATCTCGAAACATATCCCGATGTTTGCGTTTGGATCTTTCTCTCTAACTCTCATCTCTCTTATATCTTTTGTTGTTATTAATATTACTTATTCATATATATGCTTGATATTATTTATGTGCCCAGACTAGCGTTCAACAAAGAGAGCTATTGAAGCTCCTCAACTCATAGTTTAAAGGAATCACAAGGAGTAGTTTCAGAGCCCTCCACGGAGAATTCAGACTCACTCTTAATTATACTTTGTGTATTTGCAATTAGTGCTTTAATTTTGTATTATTTATCCTAGATTAGAACTACACCTATTCACCCCCCTCTAGGTGTTCTTTCAGTTTATTAATAAAACTTTCTCAAGTTCTCTCCTCGTGGATGTAGGCCAAGTTTGGGCCAAACTATATTAAATTGTGTGTTCTTCTTCTTATATCTTTTAATATTCATCTTGTGTGCTCGAGATAATCGATCTCATGGCGTGCTTGAGATCATTGGGGGATCTCATATCTCTCAACTATTGGTATTATAGTAAGTATGGTAGTCTAAGTTATGCACGCAACAATTGATATCAGAGTATATCAATTTCGTCACAACAAATGGTATCAGAGCTTGAGTGCTCTAGATGAAAAAGGAGATGTTAAGTTGATGAAGTTCAGCAGAGGCATCAAGATGAAGAAGACAATGTTCAGATTTGTTCTAAGGTAAAGATTGATGACTTTTGCAGTACATTGATCAAGGTGAAGTTGTCAAGGCTCAATGATGTTCAAATCTGAACACAGCAGACATGGAGGTGATGATCGGATCATCGTCAATGGCGGATGATAAGACGAGCTCGATGAGCTCACAGAGGTATCACACACGGCATCCCATGGAGTCTCACTGTGGCAACAAGTCAAAGGAAAAACAACATAGGGTGACAAAGACGAACAATGGATGAGATTGATCGAAAGACAAATCGTGCAATCATAGTGGATTCAGATAATCAAGATATCATACCCTATGTTTTTCAATGTTCGGGATGCAATTGTAGGTGCAGATCAGGAGATTCCAAATGCAGGTCTGTACAAATTGATTAGAGAAATCGATGGAGATCACAGTCAAAATTACGACGGACTAGTCGTGACACGGTGAGATTATTGCAGGCATTTGTGGATCTATCAGGTTTGAATATCATCAATAGAAGGATAATAAATCTGGCGAACATTAATACAATGGTCGATGGCAACCCTTATTTATGGAAGATAGACTATGGCAGTGTGACGGAAAGGCCGGTAAGACCATGATAGTTATGTGAAGACGGTATGTCTCAAGATTAAAACATCGATGGAAGGCGGACCATCACCAAGTGATCGGTGGTCGACCATGGCACGACAAGTCTTGACAGAATTAGAGGCAGATTGCCTTAAGAACGGTAGGGGCCCCATGACTGGGAAGGCGTCACAAAGTGAAATTGGCTGATGGCGATAGTGATGAAATGCAAGTTAAGGGAATAAACTAAGAGAGAATTTCAATGAAAAGCTTAAAGGGAGCTCACTTTGAGGTGGAATTTCAAGGAAAACTGTAACGAGTCTATGAATTGCAGGACGATTACAAAAAAGAGCGCATTCAGGTGAGCTTCGAGATGACCCAAGACACGGCGGTGAATTCGCCAAAGGCCCCAGGGAGAGGGACATAGTTAAAGGCTTCACGATATGGTTACAACCAAGGAAAGAATTAAGGTAGTAATCTAAAATCTCAAGTTGTTTTGCTAAAGGTTTGAAAAGTAAGTCAAAGTGAAGACTACTAGGATTTTGCCTTATTTTTCAGAAGGAGATGATGGTCTAAGAAAATTCAATTAGTTGGAGAAGATGATGACTTGAAGAAGAAGAAGCAAATCAAGGTGAAACGGTTTCCTTTTCAGGCGATTGCGAGTTTCCTTTTCAGGAGAAGTATGAATAAGATTCAATTCCTATTCAATGAAGAATTGTTTCTGAAAATTAAAAGGTTTAGAATTCTTCTATATCAAAGAGACCAACTCCTAATAGGATTGCTCAAGATCTTTAAGCATCCAATGATCAAGATCATCTTATAGTCCAAATAACAGTTGATTATAAAATCCTATAAATAAAGGTTGTAACCCAGCATTGTAAAGTGGATCAG
The DNA here is from genome assembly GCA_038442645.1 of Agave tequilana. Lineage (NCBI taxonomy): Eukaryota > Viridiplantae > Streptophyta > Magnoliopsida > Asparagales > Asparagaceae > Agave > Agave tequilana. The sequence continues at coordinate 50,033 of JAVJIF010012668.1, forward strand.
CAGAAGAAAGTTGTGGTAAACAATAATGTAAGGGCCTAAAAATCCAAGAAAGAGAGGAGCAAGGTGAATGTGCATAGAGAGAAGATATACTCTTGTAATCTAGGCATAGATTCAAAGGGAAGGTGAATACTCTTGTGTCATCAAGAGGAAGATTAGATCTCTTTGTATCAGGTTTATTAATAAAGCTCTCTCAAGTTTGATTGTAGAAATAGTGGGAGCAATTACCGTATAGCTTAGGGCTAATGGGTCATGTCCATGAGGAGGAATGCAATGAAAGCATTTTGATGTTTTGTTTTAAAAAACAAAGATTGGTGTAGTCATTTTTTTTGAAAATAAAATGGAGAGTAGAAAAGTGGTTTAAAGAAAACTTGAAAACTGGGAGAAGACTTTAGAGAAGATGATTTTTAAAATGCTTTGAGAGTGATTGCGTTTGTTTGTTTTTAATAAAGAAGAATCCAGTCTCACTATTCTATTGTTCAACCATGTGTCATTCTTTTGAAAGTTTAAAATGCCTCATTGAGATCATAAGTGAAGATTTAAGTCATGTAAAAAGAGATCAAGTAAAACATATAAGATGGTTTTTAGAAAGTGAACTTAAGATTTGAAATCGTTTTTTAAGTTGAATATTAAACCATCAAAGCATTAAGCAAGCATGGAATAAAAATAAGTTTTTTTTTAAAAATCTATTTTAAGAGTTAGTTCAAATTATTTTCCATTCTCATGTGCCTTCAAGAACACTTGCCAATATACAAGGCTTAATTTAGCATTCATATGATTCATTGGGTTTTTAATAGAGATCGATCAAGAAGAAAAATAGTGAGCCCAGAAAATCGATTTAGCTACTAATGAAGATTAAATAGTAAACAATGATGAATTGAAAGTATAAACATACTAGTAAAGTTGAGTAGAGATAAGCAATGGTGATTCTCCTATGAGTGTCACTTCAATGGTCAATTACACACTCTTTTCCTCTCTCTCACTTATTGCTGGACTTAACTACAAAAATAAAAAAGAGATTCAACTTCTGATAAACTATCTAACAATAATCCTGAATCCTAAAAATAAAGTAAGAAACTTAAACTAGTTTTCAGTCTCTCTCACTGCAAATTTTCTAATATTTATAGAGAAAAACAAGAGGGGGAAAGTGTGAGCAGACAGGGGGAGCAAACGCTCCCCCTATCTCAACAGAAGAGCCACGAATTTGCGGCTTTGGCCACCGATCCGCGGCCTGGATGTGGCCAACTTGGGGAGATGGATAAAGATTTTATGTTTTCCCCTTTTATCCAATAGGATTTCTCGTTTGATCTTCTGATTTTGACGATTCTTCTTTTGATCTTCGGTTAACCAACTGGATCTATAAAAATCTGACTTTAACCAATTTTATTTACTGCTATCTTCCCTGATATCTTCTTATTTTCAGCTGAAATTTGCCCCAATCCTTGATTCTGAATTTCAGTAGGCTTTTGGGCTTTGTTTTCTCTTCTTTCTCCCTTGGTAAAGGCCTGTATATTATTGAATAAAAATAAGACTAAATAACATAGTTTATTTGTTAATAAATATAAGAATATCATAATATATATGCAATATCAGTGACCGATCACACTCCCACATTTATCTTTTGCTCGCCCTCGAGCAAAATATCAAAACTAATCCTAAGAAATTATTGGACCACTTTCGTAGGTCACTCGATTGTATTGAGCATATGCTACAAGTCGTTAAACCTCTAGGTTACTCTTAGAGAACGAGTTTTGTCTCATAAGGGTTTTAATGGATTACACCCACAAAATCCATAAAGAAAGAAAAAAGTGTTAGTATTTTTGAAAAGCATTTTGAGAAGAAAGAAAATATTTGAAATAATATTGTAAGAGTTTAAGTAATCTATAAGTTATAGGAAAATCAAACTTTTCATTTCTAAACTTAGTCTCTATTCAAAAACTTATTCAAAGTAAAGAGTTAAATTGTATTTGTCATCTAGTCTATTACTTTACCCTACGTCATATGCACCTTCGTGACCGTGAAATTTTTACTAAGAGTTCTTTAACTCCAACTCTTATGTCTTATTTATTTATTTATTTTTGTTGGTGGTTGTTCCTTAGTGCTATTAGGCTTTCTAATCTGCCATGTAACGAGCCTTTTGTCGGTGATACCCAAATCGGACGATCTTAAGGTACCGGGTGAAAAAACACCCCAATTACTTAAGAACTCAAGCAAATAAGGTCACAAACTAAGGATTTTATTTATAAGATGTACCACGTTTAGGCGTGAATACTTAAACTTTATGAGGCACAAATACTCAGCTTAATCGAAGGATTTTTTTTGATATATATATATATTCTAAACTTATCTAATCAACTTTTGCATAAATACTAAGGCTTGCTTAGGCCAAAGCACCTAGCTAATCAATAATAAGATTTGTTTATTTTTCATATATATATACATATATATATTTTTCTTTTTTTATTTTTATAAGGCATAAGAATCTTTGTTTTCGAACCCTGAGTGTGTAAGTGTATAAAGTGTGCATATTTCATCAAGGTAAAGGTCAAGACTAAATTAATTTTTTGAATTTTCTTCCTAACCCTATTAATCAAACAAATAATCTTATTTTGACCAAGTAAAAGAAATCCTAAGTATGATTCTCCTATTCCTTAAAATTGACTTAATTTCTTATAAAAAATATGTCAAAATATTGTTCTTTTTCCAAAAAAATTTTTTATCTTTTTTTAGTTATATTAGTCATGTTTTTTTAGTTATATTAGTCATGTTAGAGCCCTCCCCCACACTTATCTCATGCATTGTCCTCATTATAAGGCTGTAATACATGAATGCATGACATAAAGTTAAAAGGAGGTGCATAAAAAAATATATACAAAAATATGTAAAACATTATGTTTCTCCCGCACCTAGATCTTTTTAGGTCTCATCCCTCTAGCTCGCTTTCCATCATTCCAATGGGTTTATAGGGCACAGTGGGGAGGCCAATCTTTTTGTCATTTTAGCTCTCTTCCTCCCCAGTCTTACCTTCCTTAAGCTTTTCTTCTCATATGTCGACAACTATTGTTCAAAAATTGATCACCATCACACCTTTCAATTGGAACTACCTCATTATAAATGTCTAAGAATTCTAACTCAGTTTCATATATCTTCTCAAAATTTAGATCAACATTTTCCCCTGGAGGTGTGTAATTAACCAAAATATCCTTAATCGATTCATCCAAGCGCATGAGTTCTTCTTTAAAGAGGTTTTCAAAGGTTAGATTAATCAGAGGTTCTTGAATTATATTCTCATGCGATATATCATTGATTGGCTCATCGAAAGTGAAGACACTCAAATCAAATTTTCCTTTTTTAAAAGGGACTCTAATAATAGGATATCTAACATATGTCTTCTCATTAATATAATCACACTCATCCTTAAATAATTCATTAAGAAATAGAGACTCATTTTCTATACCTTCTCTTTCTTCTTCACAATTATTCTCAATGAAGTTTACCTCAAATGTTTGGTCTCTTACCTTATGAGGTTATTTTTCTAGATTGAAGATTGACCTCTTTAGTCATGTCTCAAAAGGTCAACCTCATGGATCCGTTCCTACAGTTGATGATCGCATTTACAGTTACAAGGATCGGACACCCTATAATAGCTGGAGTTTGAGACCTAAGATTAGATACAGGTTGTGTCTCAAGAACTATGAAATCAACGGGTTAGATAAACTCTCTAACTCAGATAAGGACATCATTAATTTCTCCATTGGGAACTTTTATTGACCGATCAGCCAGTTGGATGGTGACAGACTAAGCTCACCCAGCCCGAGTTGTTGATAAATTAAGAAGGGGGGCAAGTTGATATTTGCTCCCAATTCAAGTAGTGCATGACTAATTTCAGCTTGTCCTATTGTGCAAACAATGGTAGGACATTCGAGGTCCTTGTACTTGACAGGGATCAGACCAGATAGTAGTTCACTAATGTTAGTATCTAAGAAGACCTTTTTGGATACGTTAGTCTTTCTCTTCTTGGTGCACATGTCCTTAAGAAATTTAGCATATGACGAAACTTATTGAATTGCATCAAGAAGAGGCACATTTATCTTAACTTGATTGAAAATCTTAATTATCTTATCCATATGTTGATTTTGCTTATTGTTTTTCAGTATATTAGAAAATGGTACTATAGGCTTATGCACCTGATTGGTTGACTTATCCTTTTCAGATTCATCATATTTGAAAGAATTGAGACTAGATGAGGTGGATGCTTGTGTGTGGTTGTGCTGAGTGGGACTGGTTGGCGTTAACACTTGATTATCAACTTTCTTTCCTAACCTTAATGTATGAACAACATTATATTGATTCAATGGTTAATCCTCAGCCAAATGGGCTTGGTGAGAATTTCTAGGATTCGTTACTGGCTGACTGGGTAAGGTACCCTTTAGTCTCTCATTCTGTGAATTGACTAATTTGCTCATATGAACCTCTAGCCTCGTTATGGCTTGTGTATGGCTGTTCTGTAATGTTTGAATGAGAGACTCTTAGTTCTTCATATACCTTTTGATGTTCTTCTCAAAATCAGTCATTCTTTTCTCAAATGGAGGATTTTGGAAGGAAGATTGTGAAGCTTGATTGGTGAAATTTTGTTAAGAATTGGGAAAATTGGGTTAATGGTTGGAAGAATTGTGATGGTAATTTGGAAAGTTGGGTTGATGATTGGAAGAATTATGATTATGATTGAAATATTGAAAGTAGTTTGAATGGTTTGACCATGTGTATCATTGTTGTTTTGGCTCCATGAGAGATTCAGGTGATTTCTCTAGTCAGGATTGTGCGTTGGTGCGTAAGGATTATTATTGGGCCTTGAACAGGTCGCATTCATCGGTTCAGAAAATTATTGTTGAGTTTGAAACACTGGACACTCCTCAAACACATGATTTATGGCTTGACAATAAGTACAACCCAGAGTTGAAAATTAATTTGGGCTGACTTGGTTGACTAGAATTAGTTCTTTAGTTTCTAAAACTTTCAGTCTTCTCGCTTGGTTTGCTATTCTAGCCTCTGTAGTTATGAATGATTCAATTGAATGCAGACCTCCTTTTGAAGAGTTGGAGTTTGAATTCCTAAAGTTTTCATTAGTCAGTTCCTATTGGATGGTCTTTTCAGCTAGATTCTCATATAAATCTCATCTTTTATTTTCATCCTTTTGCAAGAATTCCCCTTGACACATGGTTTCTAAGAGAATCTTGGTTTAGTGGTCTAAACAGTCATAGAGAATTTGTCATTGTCGCCTTTTCTCTATTCTATAATGAGAAAATTGGACAAGGAGGTCTTTGAAGCGCTTAAAGTACCTCGAAAATAGTTTACTTGGTTCTTACTTGAACTGCCTGATGTTTTTCTTAATGAGAGCAGTCTGTGGATTGGATAGAATTTCTTCAAAAAGACCTTGATGAAACCATCCCACGATGTGATAGAACCGGCCGTTAAGCCATAAAGTCATTTCTTGATTAAGTCCTTAAGAGCACATGGGACAAATCTTAACCTAATAGTATTATCTACAAGGTGTGGGATTTTCATCATTAGGCATACTTCCTCAAATTCTCTTATGAAGAAATATACATCTTCAGACACTAAGCCATGAAACTTAGGGAGTGTGTTAATGAACTGAGGCTTGAGCTCAGAGTTGTGTTCACCAACCAATAAAAATTGGATGCAAGGTGGAAGTGAGGTTCTCATGGAGTAGAACCTATCCTGCAAGGATGTGGGTTGAGCCATAACTTGATCTGGTTTTGGTTCAAACTTGGGTGTTGATGTGTTTCTAATTAACCTAGATGAATTTGAATCTCTTGACCACATTTATATACACAAACATTACCACAAAAAGGTTTACCAATAGTCAGTGAGAAAAAACAATCAAGTCTAGTCTAAGGTAAACCTTGGACCTAGACAACTCCTAACTGTTTGATTGTCCACAGGAGGTATACTGCAGGCTCTGACCACAAGCTAATCAGTCAGATCAGGGCAAGATTGGTGGGAGCTATCTGCGCAAAAGCGACGAGCCTAATTAAGCTAAACCACCAGCCTTTGTGGTTTCGCTCCTCGATCCCTGTCTTTTGACACCAATTTGGTAAGAGTCAAATTCTAACACCTTTCCCCTTAGGATAATCTCCTAATAAGTTTGAGATGTCCCTAAAGCCAACGTCTATTAAATTTTAAGTTAGGCTTAGGTAGTAAGTGCTTGGAGATGGTTTGTGGGCTAAGAAAGGGTAATGACTACCCCACCTTATCTTGTATTGGGTTTTACCCTTAAGATTGATTGCGCAAGTGTGCAAGTATAAAAAACATAATAATCAAAAAGCAAATAAATCATCCAAGAATATTTCTATGCTAGATGCTATGCAAACGTACCATGTCTCGAACTCTTTTTAACAGTAATTAAAAGAAAACGTAATTAGATAAATACCTACAATGCAAGTCTAAACGTTTTTTAAGCCATTAACAATCAATCAGACTACTGTTGGAGTAAAAACAGGGTTATGAGTATCAAAAATAGCAGAAATAACACTTGCAGAAACTGTCTTTTTGCGAAGCAATATGTCCAAAAAAAGAGTTTTTAGCAGTCCAAAAAGAAAGCTTTTGCGCGGCAATCTCTTGAATTCTGTTTCCTACTTTCTAGAGTAGGGGTACAAAATAGCAAGTCTTCTTCTGCAATACTTGAACACTAAATTTGATTTTATTAATCCTGAAATAGAACACGAACACCAAAATTGTTAAAAAATAATTACATTGTTCCCTCCCCGGCAACGACGTCAAAAATTGATTGTAGAAAAATTGGGAGAAATTATTGTGTAGCTTAGAGCTAACGGGTCGTGTTAACAAGGAGGAATGCGATGAAAGCGTTTTGATATTTTGTTTTAAAAAATAAAGATTGGTGTTGGTATTTTTTTTAAGTTGAAAATAAAATGGAGAGTAGAGAAGTGGTTTAAAGAAAACTTGAAAACTTAGAGAAGACTTTGGAGAAGATGATCTTTAAAATGCTTTGAGAGTGATTGTGTTTGTTTATTTTTAATAAAAAAGAATCTGGGCTCACTATTCTATTGTCAAATTTCTTAAGGACACGTGCACCAAGAAAAGAAAGTCTAATGTGCCCTAACATTAATGAGTTATTGTCCAATCAAATCTCTGTCATGTACAAGGATCCCGATTGCTCTATCATTTCTTGCACAATAGGTTAAAATATAATTAATCGTGCACTTTTTGATAAGGGAGCAAGTATCAACTTACTCCCTTTCTCGGTCTACCAACAACTTAGGTTGGGCGAGCTTAATCCGACTAAAGTTACAATCTAATTAGCTGACCGGTCCGTAAAAATTCCCAAAGAAGAAATTACCAATGTTCTTATCCGGGTTAGGGAGTTTATCTACCCAGTATATTTTATTATTCTTGAGACTCAACCTATATCCAATCCTAGGTCTCAAACTCTCGTTATCTTAGGGCGTCTATTCCTTACAACTACAAATGCGATCATCAATTGTAAGAACAGATCCATGAGATTAACCTTTGAAGACATGACTAATAAAGTCAATGTCTTCAACTTAGAACAACAACCTCGTAAGATAAAAGACCAAATGTTTGAGGTAAACTTCATTAAGAACAATTGTGAAGAAAAAAGTGAAGGTATAGAGAATGATCCTCTATTTCTTGATGAATTATTTAAGAATAAATGTGATTATATTAATGAGAAGACATATGTTGAAGATCCTAATTTTAGAGTCCCCTTTAAAAAAAAGAAATTTGATTTGAGTGTCTTCAATTTAAATGAGCCAATCATGCATGAAAATATAATTCAAGAACCTTTGTTTGACCTAACCTTTGAAAACCTCTTTGAACTCATGTGTTTGGATGAACCAATTAGGGATAATTTTGGTTAATTACACACCTCTAGGGAAAAGTGTTGATCTAAGTTTTGAGGAGCTATTGGAACTGAGTTAGAATTTCTAGGCATTCATAGTGAGGAAGTTCTAAGTGAGAAGTATGATGGTAATAAATTTTTGAGCAATAGATGTAGACATATGAGGAAAAAGAAATGACACTGGGAAGGAAAAGAGCTAAAATGACAAAAAGATTGGTCTCTCTACTGTGCTCTATAAAGAGAACCCATTGGAATGATGGGAAGCGAGCTAGAGGGATGAGACTTAAAGAGATCTAGGTGTGGGAAAAATATAATGTTGTACATATTTTTGCATCTCTTTCTACACTTTATTCCTTGCATGCATACATTTATTCATACATTGAGGACAATGTATGAGATAGGTGTGGGGGAAAGTTTACGAACATACTAATATAGGTAGATATTAATAAATTTTTTTAAATTTTTTCTTTTAAAAACTTTTTGAAAAGAAAAATAATATTTTGGTTTATTTTTTAAAGTAATTAAGTTGATTGAAGAAGAGAAATTGAATTGAAAATAAAGAAAAAGTTAAAGTCAGAAAGTTCTTAGTCTCTTCTCATTTTACAGTGTAGTAAAGGCTAGACAGGTCGATCCACAGGGAAGGATGCGATGGAAGCTTTTCGGAATGAATTCTCGAAACAAATAGCTTGAAAAAAGAATATTTATTGTTAGAAAAAAATTTTAATTAAGCAAAACGATTATAGTCTACTAATTATCTAACACAACCAAGTAACCATTAAGAAGTGCAACCCTAAATTAGTTCAACTTAACTAATTATTCATCTTCAAGAATTATCAATTTAATCGTAGGGCTTCTAACAAGCATAGATTTTAATCAATTCATCTTTTAGACTAAACTTAAGTTGAACGAGAGATTAACAAACTATAAGTTAATTTAGTTATTGATATTTTTTTAATTTTAACAAGATTTCTTATGAAGAAAGAAAGATGCATCAACAAGAAAAGAAGAAAACAAAACAAAAGAAACTAAAGTAATAAAAACTAAATTAAAGAACAAGAGAGATGAAAAGAATAATGAACCTTTATTAATGGATGTCACGGGCTAATTACAAGTTCTTTTTCTTCTTCAAAAGTCTTCTTCTCCAATTAGGAAGCAAAATAATACAAAGATTCAGAAAATTAAATGGCTAACTAAAATCTTATACTCAATGTTTTAGATGCCTCTGCTCTGTTGCTCTTCAGGAGTATTAATAGGATATTTGAGAGGTAGAGTCTCACACAAACACCTCTACCAAAACTCGACGCACGCGGACCCAGGATGGTCGCATTTTCATGGCTAAAAAGGGGAAGCCACTGCTCTTTTTTGGACTCTAGTCACGCGTTTTGGCGTGTGACTTCATCTCGTCCGTTTATGTTGAGATTTAGGCTCGAAATCTTCATTTAACCTCTGAATTTTGAAATATGCTGATCTCTTAGATAACTTGGAGATCAAGTTATCTTTGAATCCGAGTTAAATTCAGATTTTCTCCTCTTTATCTTCATCTTATGGTGCAAGCAACCAAATTTAAATAAAAATCCACCTCTATCTTTAATTAGGATAAGAATTCATCTTGTTCTATCCTTTTTCTCCTCTAAGCTTTAAATCAAATTAATTTAAAACTCAAATTTAAAAGAGAAAAGATGCTTCCTTTATCTTCCCAATTAATCTTTATTTTCATAATTCTTGTGGGCTTTCTCTTGGATTATGGAGGCATGCACATCACTAAATAATAAATGAATTAAATAGTAAAATTTTAATAAAAATTAAGCATGAAAATGTGAATAATAATATGTATTATTGATAACTAATCACCACTCTAGAGGTTGCTATCCAAGAAGTCATCATAATTCCAACTTCTGACACTCTTGTGGTGATCTCAGAAATGAGGGAACTGATGGTCCAGCTTGCGCCTATACTCCTAGGAGGGACGAATGCACCACCTTCTCCTTATGAGAGCACCACCTTCACCATTGTGGAAACTGGATAAGGAAAAGCTCTGCCAGTGTCGACATCAGTCATGGATATCATAGAAGAAACCGTTCTCAAAATTGTGGGGCAATTCTTTGTGACCATGAAGTATTACATCGAGTTGGTACTCTCTAGGCGAAGTCTTTTCGAGTTTGTGTGATCCCTCCTTAAGAATCAGATTGAAAATATCAAACAGACTGGAGGTTCTGAGCAGTTGAGTACATATTCAAAGGATCTTAGGAACCTAAAGAGAGTCAGTCCGGTTGTTGATACTCAACGGGTGTCAGAGGACCTCCGCAACAATCAGAAGCAGGAGCGAAAGGAGATTGAAGAGTGAATAGCTGAGTGTACCCGTTATATTAATGATTTCAGGGTCAGCTATCAGAGCTTAATCAACGACATCCATCAATCTAAAATTGTTTTCAAAACTGTGGAGGACGTCATTGCAAGTGCTCGCATGGCGCAAGCCTTAATTTAAGATCACGAGCTGAAACTTGCCAATGAGAAGAGGAAAGTGGAGGAACTTGAGACCACCAAGCATCGGGTGCAGAAGGAGCTCGCCGACTATTCTTCTAAATTGGAAGCTCTCCAAACACAACTGGTTTCAAAGATATTTTTATCAGATGAGAAGCTGAGGGTCCAGGCTTTAGCTAAGATCAAGAAAGCACGCCAAAGGAATATCTAGCACCTTAAGGATCAAACAAAGTCTCTTGCTGAGTAAGATTAACTTTTTTATTTCCTTTTTTCTTTTTGTAATACTCTATCTTATTGAATAAGAGAGTATTTGTATCACTTTTATAATTTACTTATGAATAATAAAAGTGTTAACTTTGCCTTCATTTTGTCTTTATTATGGTTTTGTGTTTGAAAATTAGACAAACGAAAGAGATGATTGATAAAGGTGATGATTGACATTGCAACTCAAAGTTTGGTAATTCCATTAAGAAATTTGAGTGATACTAACTTAACCAAGAAATTTTTTCGATTTGAGCAATTTAGTGGACTCGTCATTCTATTGAAGAGAATTGATAAGTTAAAATTTTATCCGCTGGAGAAATTAAGGGAAATCACTGTTAGATGTATAATATTAATTTAACAGAGATTTATATTGCGATATGAGTTATTTTGGTCAGAGGTGTGGTATTTAATTTGACTGAGAAATTTATAATTTGAGCAATCTTAGTAGACTCATCATTCTATTGAAGAGAATTGACAAGTTGAAATTTTTGTCCGTTGGGAACATTGAAGGATGTCGCTGTTAGATGTATAATGTTAACCTAACAACGGGGTATGCCAGAAGTATAATGTTAACATGACAGGTTTGCTCTGTGATTATCTCGCTGGGAAAATAATTACAGCCTTTTTATAGTTTTATCATTCCATGGACAGGAATTAGTAAAAGATTTTGGAGGGAAAGGCTCAGCTATCAATGAATTTGGTATGCCTTACCAACCACCGTTTAAATTGAGCTAGTCATGCTATTTCCCTTAGTATGATGAGTTGTCGAGAAACTTTCGTTGGGCTTAAATGCCAACTGTTTTCTCTATTCTTTAGCCGTCGAAGGCGTTGGATGTAGTGTAGTGTGCCTCTTGCAAATAAGCTGGGGGCCATAGAGGAAGACATGAATTCCATGGGGGAGACTAGCCTCCTCGTGGAGTCCTCTTTGATCCTCATTTGGTTGTGATATGAATGTAGAAATAATGAAAAGGTTCTACAAAAGATGTGTCATGAACCTTCTTCAATGAGTTTGGCTTGATAAGCCATCAGATAACTCATTTGATCCTCTATGAAAGTCGATCGATCACCACATCTTGATATGAATGTGGATACAATGGAAAGGTTCTGAAAAGATACATCACGAACCTTTTTCAATTAGTTTGGCTTGATAAGGCATCAGATAAACTCATTCGATCCTTCACCTGATTGTTGATTAGTCTCTAATTTTGCATAATTTGTATCACATCTTCACATTGATTTCATATTAAATTCTGCTAATAAAATTTTGCTTAATTGATTCTAGGTCCATGGTGTGCAATGAAGAAGAAGACACTAAATCACCATTTAATTGGTGATTAAAGGCCTATTAAATATACTCATTGACCTAGAGAGCTGATTCTGTCAAAACCAGGGGTTGCAAACCAGAAACCGGGCACAGGGCCTGACAGGGGACAGACGGGGCTCGAAGCGCCGCTCGCGCGGCCCCAGTATGGCCGCGGCTGCGGCCGCGTTTTGGGCCAGGGCTTCTCCCCTGGCCCCCTCTTCCCTGATGGCTATAAAAACCCCCTGGGGTTCCAGAGTTGGGGATATACAGAGTTTAGGATAGTTTCATTTTCATGTTGTACTTTAGGGTAGTGTAGTTTAGGTTAGTTCTTCTTCCCCATTGTATTTTCCATTTTATTTTAGATCTTGTATTAGGAGAAAGAGTGATACATGAGTGGAATGCAAGAGTGCTTGTAATAGAAGGTGACAAGCTATGAAAGGTGCTCTCTTTACCTCTCTTTGTTTTCTATCTATCTTCTTTTACATGCATAGCTAATCTTTTCTCTCATGGCAACTAACTACTAACCACCAACTTGCTAACTTCTTTTATGATAATCCACATGAATCTAATAGCCTCGATTTGGCCTTGCTCTTGCAAGAGCCATTGATGGCTCATGATGATGGATCTAACACTCTAGCTTCCCAACCACTAACAAGCTAACATTACTTTACTTCATGCTTGTTCTTATTGGGTTTTGATGATTTAAGTATAGCTTGCACTTGTTTGTTGAGTTGGGTTGTGATGAGTTACATATAGGTCATGCTTTGAATTGCTCTTGAACCAAGGACTAGTGATGGCCAATGATACATGTGAGGCAACTATCACTAAGAGGTTAGCGTGTTGGTGGAGTCATTAGTAGTTAGTAGCCGTGAGTTTTCTTTCTCTTTCACTTGTTTTAGAAATATTCCAAAAACCACAAATACCATTCTATTCTATGTTTCCACTTCTTCGTATTTCACCGTACTTCTCTTTTCATTCTTTATTTTATTTTCTTTTCATTCTTTAAAACCTTGAAGAACTTTTTAACAAACATATGAATCAACCGGTAAAGCTTCTATCGCCTCCCGTCCTTGTGGATTCGACTCGTTTTAGCCTCTATGCTACAACGGAAGTATCCAGGAAGCCAAAGCACACACACTTTAAATCTTAACTTCAAAACATACACTTTTGTGTGCGGTTTTCCCCCGATCAAATTTTGGCGCCGTTGCTGGGGATGGGAACGATTTGATTTCACAACTTTGCTAACTTTTCTTTTTTGTTTTTTGGTGTACAGGTTAAAGTTTTAGCATTGCATAAGCCCACACTTGCTCAAGTGTGGTCAGGTAAATTCTTGTATATTTTTATATTCTACTGCTAATTTTTGTTTATATTACCTGTGCACTGTAAATAATTTTAAGATCTAAAATACAGAAATTGGATGCTTTAAAACGGTTTAGACATTTGCATCTAGGCACATGTCAATTTTAATTCCAATATACTGTATTTTATTCTTGTGTGTTGTGATATTGACGGAGGTGTACATATTGCATTGCATATAGTCAGGAAAAACACTTCAGTGATTTACTCGCTTTTTTGTGTTCATTCTTATCTATATTGCACACTTGCACAAATTATATTTAAGGGCGAACCCAAGACAACATAAGGTGGGGAAGTTATTACCCTCCCTTAGCCCAAAAATCACCTCCCCATTCACACAACCCACGCCTTAATAAAAATTGCTAGACGTTGGCCCCTAGGGACATCTCGGACTCATTTAGGAGATTGACCTAAGGGGGAAGTTGTTAGAATTTGACTCTTGCTAAATAAGTGTCTAAGGTTGGGGATTGAGAGGCGAAACCTCGAAGAACGGTGGTTTGACATAATTAGGCCCATTGCTCTGGCACGGATACCTCCTACTGATCTTGCCCCTACCTGGCCGATTAACTCGTAGTCAGCTTCCGACAATAGACCCTCCGTGGACAGTCTAACCAGTTATGAGTCGTCTAGGTCTAAGTCAACCCTAGCATAGGCCTATTTTCTTTTTCTTTGTTTGTTTGTTTGTTGTTTGTTTGTTTTCTTTTTTTGTAAATTGTGAAATGGATTTTAACAACAATAATTCTTTCAATCATGATATAAATCCATATTTCATTCCGACCTCATTTGACTCGGATAACTCCAGCCCGGCTATGTACAACATGAACCAAACATATATGCCTAGTTAGGATTATCCGACTCAATATGACCCTTATTCTCAATCATATGACTATAATCTTCAAAATAATTTCAACTCTTCACAGAGTTCATGAGGATTCAACTCCCCCGAGTCCAATTTTCAACCACCTTGTCCATAATTTTCATTCCCCGATTTTGGTTCATATACTCCTTTTCCTGTTCTACCACCTGAAGAAAAATCTGATTTGGAAAGGAGTATAGAAGAGTCCCTACAATAAATGCAAATTTTGCTTAATTCACAATTCTTCCCATATCAAACTCCACATACTCCTTTTCTAGAGCATCCAATTAAAGAAGAATCTGAGTTAGAAAAGCGTTTGGAAGTCTTTTGTGATAGAATGCAAAACATGTTGGACTCCTCATCTCAACCAAATTTTCAGGAGTCCTACTCATCTTTTCTAGTCTCACCTATTCAAAATGAACAAACTTCAATACTTGACTTGAGTATGGAACCCTTGCATGAGTCCGAGCAGCAACCGCAAAATCCGATGGACTCACAATTTCACCACAATTTCCAAAATCGACTTTCATACTCATCTTTTCAAGAAAAACCAATTACAAAAAGTATGGAAGACATGATTCAGACTCAACATTCTGTTACCCTGTCTGTCAGTAGGTTAGACTCAATAATGAACGATCTGATCAATGAGAGCGAGGAAAATCTTTCTTGTCAACCATTGACCAATTCTTATATCCCTAACTCTACTGATTGGACCCTTGAATCATGTCATTTTGGGAATCCAGATTCAATTTCAGAACACATATTCGAACTTGACCAAACTCCAAGTTATGAAATTCACCTGGACATTCTGGCAAGTTATCCCTTTCCTGAAATTGAAATCGAACCTGAATGTGATCCTGTACCTCCTGTTGGGGATTCTCACTTTTTGATTCAATAATGACTCCGGTATCTGTACCAGATTTTTTTCTCTATTCCGGAGTCAACATTAAATCCTGTACCCATATACTGTGAAATTGAATCATCAATATCTTATGATCACACTATGAGGAAAGTGCGTGAACATTAATTCTTTGGTTTGGACCCTATTTTTGAACCAATTTCGACTCTCATTGTTAACTCTTGACTTGATCTGAGTCAACTTCCCGAGTCGGTATCGGTTTTTCTTCCTATTCCATTTAAGTCCAAATCTATCATTTTCAAAAATCACACTTCATTGTTGGACAAGAATGTTGACAAAAGTGACTCAGTAATTATTTTTGAAAATTGAAAATTAGATGGGGATAAAATCTTCAATAAGACTATTCAATCCATCATTCTTTTACTGGGTCATATTAGAGAGGTCATTGGTGGGTTCCTACAAGATCCACACTATTTTGATTGGGTCGCAACACTAGGCCCAATCAGACCACCACCGGAGCCACCCCCTTGAGGTAATCTTCCTTCCCTCTCTATTTGTTTCATGTATTTACACATTCACGATGCATTGAGGACCATGCATGAGATAAGTGTGGGGGAGGGTTTACTAACGTAGTTAGTTTTATATTTTCTTCCTTTTACACTTCTTTTTAATTAAAAAAATCTTTTATATAAAAACTTTTTACCAAGCATTTTGAAACAAGATAAGTAGTTTTGATTTATTTTTAAGAAAATTAAGATTATCTTATGTAACGCCCCGATCCGGCGGGTACGGAGACGTTACTGCAACGTATATACGCAGGTCAGAAATACCCTCACGTATATACGCTAAGCATCAGTACAGGTAAGAATCAGAGTACGGAAGCGTGTGGTGCATTATACATTCCAACATATGAGTACAATTACAAGGTTATCACCAGATGTGACACAATATTACAAGAATATTACATCACCGATAGGCGCAAATGCGAGAATTCAAAGAGATGTATAAGTATGAACAGTACAAAAGGGTGCTCACGAGAAAGCAGGAGATGCCGCGAGCTAACCAGGGGGAGTAAGGATGGGACTAGAACTACAACTGGTCTGTCCACTCCGCAGAAGTGAGCTTAGTTCTCAGCAAGAAGATCCCCTTTTAGTCCAAGCTTCGAGACCTGGACATGAGAATCCAGAGGAGTCAGAACTCCCCAGCGAGTGGTGATGCGAAAGCCAGATGGCGTGCTGAGATAAGCACATGTGTATCGATAAATCCAAAACGTGAACATGCAATGGAAACCGTGTCGTGAGCAACGGCATGCATGAGCAAGTAAAGAGACAGTAATCGATATCTAGCTGGGAACATATATGATATAAGATGATAAAAGCAGGTAACGAGGCGATGAATAAAGTAGACAAGGTAACACTAGATATCTCCTAAACTAACATAAAACCGATAAAATCGAATAAAACTAATTACGAGCAAAACCGATCGCACAAGCTCAGGTCACGGCTCCATGAGACTAGTACATCGAAGGAATAATCCAAATAAGGAAACCCTCATCTATATACCTTTATCCCATGTCACCATAATCCAAGCGCATACAACCCGAGTTACAAAACGGCACAACAAATTGTATATTAGCATCTTATTATAATTGCGGCCGTCTAAGTTCTAAGTTTCAGTATGTGTTCCATTTCACATACTTCCACTTACAACTTATAGAGCAAGTTATTTGGAAACTGACAAAATTTGATGAATCATGTTTAGGATAGGCCCCGTACATGCCCGGGACAACGGTCCAGGAGTATCCGGTGCTGAGCCGGACGTACCGCTAGGTACCGGAACTTATTTACGCCCGAACAAGAATAGAGTATCGCAGATCCCATAGAAATAGGCCTAGGGCATGTGCATACCTGGCAAGAATAAACAGGAGTAGGGGTGCCAGCACACCCCACGGAATCCCTGGTGACCGTCAGGTAATCCCTCAAGTATGTGGCCACGCGTGACTCGATAAGACCACCATAAACATGATTATTCAGGACCCATCAGTTTCCCTCAAACCGGGTGCAAGTTGTCTTATTATAATTTAATATGTAATTTGCAATTTACGGGAATAGCAGGAGCAGGACATGATCAAGAATTCAGGAGTACATGAGTACTGTAGATTCGGGTCACTGTATATATAATACAAGATAACAAGTACAGTATTCCCGTAAATGTGATAATCACAGGTCAAGTATTAATATGTCAAGAGGCAAGTGATAAGTCATGTCATAATAAGAAGCAAGTGTCAAGTAGCAAATCGGGTGTCAGGTGATGACACATCAGTTATCAAGCGATACAGACAGGTATCAGGTATTAGCATATCAAGTGTTAACATATCAAGCATGTACTTGGCAAGTGATAAAGTAATAGCTGAGCACAATCAAGCAGAGCTGAACAAGCTGGAGCGAAGCTAATGTACAACACTAAATGTTATCACGCTCGGCGTGGTTACCGCTCGTAGCGTAGCTAGACACACGTGTCGCAGCAAGCGTATAAACGCCATACTACTGCTCACGGGGAAGCCATGCTCACGGGATAACTACACTCAAACGGAGTAAGCAGTAAAGTGTTGACTCTAGGTCCGCCTGCCAGGCGCAGCATACAGAAAGTCTAGAGGACCTTAAACCTCAAAGGTTGTACCCAGAGGTTAGGCCCGAAGGCAAGGGTACCTGTAGAAAGTGTCAGTGCCAAACAGCACAAATCGTGAATAATACAAGTCAACCTGATGAAACGGGAAGTCAAAAGGAAAGCGAGAACACTCGCCTAAATACGAAAAAATACTGTGAAATCCCTGATCTCCAGAATCCAGGTAATCAACGCTTAAACGCGTTCAATATAAAGGAGGAGAGAGAATGAACCAAGAGGAGAGAGAATGGAGACGCGGGAATCACAGACGCGGGAGTCGCGTTGCGTAGATGTCACAAACGCAGGGTTCGAGACCCGCGTTTAAGCTATAACACGAGAAGAATGCGGACGCGGACGCGGGTTCCACGTCGCGTTAACACGAGACGAACACAGACGCGGGCATGAGCTCCACGTTGCGTTAGCACAAGAACGCGAGAATCACGTTAAACAAATAACAAGAACGCGAAGATCGCGTTAAGAAATTGCTTGAACGCGGGGTGAACTTCGCGTCTAGCAATTAACAAGAGAAAGAGAGTGATAGGGGGATGTTAGAGATGCAGGGAAGGGAGAGAGGGGGACGCAGGGAATGAGGGAGATGAGACGCAAGAAAGGAATTAAAGGAAAGGAAGAAAGAAAGAAGGATAGAAAAGAGAAGGGAAGAAAGAAAGAAAGAAGGGAAGAAAAGAAAGAAGAAAGGAAAGAAAAGAAAGAAGAATGGAAGGGGGATGGTCGGTTATGTTGCCGGCGGCGGCCGGAGGTGGCCGGAGACGACCGAAAGTGGTTGGAGATGAGTGGCCAAAGCCCCAAGCCCAAATCAATGGTGGTGCAAGTGTAGTTGAAATGGTGAAAATGGAGTTTTGAAAATGAGGCTTCAGAGAAAGAAGCTATAGCTCGTTGGAAAGAGTATGTCGAGGAGAAGAAGATGGTGTGTTTGGTGGTGATTAAGGTGGTGTAGATGGTGGTAGAAATGGTGGAGAAGTTAATGGAGGAAGTGAGTTTCTTGGTGAAAAAAGAGGAAGATGAAGGTGGTGAAGTTGTTGTTGTTAGAATGGAGGAGGAGATGGAGGAGAGAAAGGTGATGGAATTGGTGGTGGAGAAGATGGAGGAGGTGGAGAGGATGGCCGGTCAAAGGGAGGGCAAGGCTGTTTTTGGGCTGCTCTTCTTCGTTGGCTGCTTGCTGGAGAGGAAAGAAGAAAGAAATGAAAGAGAAGGAAAGAAAGGGGGTGGTTATATAAGGGAGGGAAATGATTATTACAAGTTTGCCATTCCACTAAATGAAACATGCGTTTCATTCCAAAAAATGAGCTGCGTCTCATATAACGAAAATCTGCGTCTAGCAACTGTCCAGACCCAGTGATGGAACTTGCGTCCAGGGAAAAATGCGAAAGTTGGTTTAACAAAAAGGATAAAAAGTCATAATGACTTGATTGGAGTTGATTAGTAGTGCATTAAATACAGAAAGAATGCAAATCTTCGCATTAATGACCAGATCTGAGTCTGGTGAGACTTGTGTCTAAGGAGAGATAGAAAATGAGAAGAATATATAAATATAATATCTGGATAAATTCCGGTATCTGGGAAAACATCGAAAACTCCGGGAATGCCCGAAAAATGAAGCAGTTTGGAAAGCTTCTCAAAAATTCTCAAAAATAATAAATATTATTATAAGATGTTTGGAGAGATCAGGTTTTTAGAAATTCAATCCCTTTTTCAAAATAAAAATCCTGAAGTCCACCGTCGATACCGGTCTAGTCGGCCGGATTTTGATAAATCCTGAAAAATCTCAGAAAATGCATGAAAGGAGAAAATATAATTTTAAGGAGTAATATGAAAACGGAATCTAGAAATTTGATTCCAATTGTAAACTAAAATTTTTGGAATCAACCAGCAATACTAGCCGACTCCAAATCCAGTGGAATTTCGATAAATTTAGAAAAATCTCAGAAAAAGTATTTAGATAAAAATGTGATTTTAAGAAGTTATGGGAAAGTTGTTTCTTAAAATTCAACTTCGTTTATAAATTAAAAATCCGAGAATCAGTCAGTGGTACTAGTCGACACCGGTTTTGAAGATTTTTCAATTTAATTCTAAAAAATTTCAGAAAATCATGAAAAATTTAAATATTAGAAAATGATGTTTGAAACTAAAATCGGTCAAATCTGAATAGCAGAAAGACCAAATCGAGTAATAAACAAGGATCGGGTCCTCGGTTCAGACTAGGGTTGACCCCGAGTTCACGAATTCAGATCCAAGACAAAACGATCATATAAATATCTCATAATACAGAACAAATACAGGAAGTAAATCAAAAAAATATGATCGAAAAATATGAATACGCAACTAAGTACGTATTCCGGGAGCGGGGTGTTACATCTTAGGAATTAGGAAGACCTAAAAATTTTAAACCAAGTCAAAATAATAGATCTTGTTTAAATTTTAGGATAAGAAAGTAAAATTGAAAAGATAATTTGATCTTGAATTTTTTTGCCTTAGATTTATGCACTCCACACTTACACAATTTTTGGGATTGAAACAAAGACTGAAAATGTCATAAAAATATATCTTCAAAAAAATTAAGATAAATAAAATCCACTTATTGAAGTTGGGAAATTATGCCTTAGGAAGCATGATTATTCACACCTAAAATTGTGGATAAAAATAAAATAATCCCTTTAGTTTTGTGGCCTTGTTTACTCGAGTCCTTAAATCCGAGGGATGTTTTCTCATCTGGTGCCCTAAGACCATCTGGTTTGGGAGTCACCGGCTAAAGGCTCACTACCCGGGTAAATAAAAAAATCTAAGAAAACTAAGAGAAGAAAAAGAAAAAAATAATATACATTTATAATATATATATAAACAAATGGCATGAAAGTTAAAGTCGATATCCCAAAAATCTTCACAGTTCACTAGTGTATATTTTTCTAAGAGTTTTATAAAAGATCAAATAGTCAATTCAATTTTAAATTCTAACAATCAATTTATAACAAGATTTTTTGCATTTTGACTTAGTTTAAGAAAGAACAATTTCTGGTTAACATCTGACCTTAGATCACTTATATTTTCACAAAAATACTTCAACACTTTTCTCTATTTCAAAATGCGATTTAAAAAAATACTAACATTTTATTTCTTTCTTTATGGATTTTGTGAGTGTAATCCGCTAAAAACCCTCAGGAGACAAAACTCCTCCTCTAGGAGAAACTTAGAGGTTTAACGGCTTGTTACACATGCTCAGTGCAATCGCGTCACCTGCGAAAGTGGTGTAATAATTCCTTAGTTTTTTGTTTTGCTCGGGACGAGCAAAAGATAAGTGTGGGGGGTGTGATTAGTCTCTAATTTTGCATAATTTGTATTACATCTTCACATTGATTTCATATTAAATTCTGCTAATAAATCTTTGCTTGCTTGATTCTAGGTCCATGATGTGCAATGAAGAAGAAGACCCTAAATCACCATTTAATTGGTAATTAAAGGCCTATTAAAGATAGCCATTGACCTAGAGAGCTGATTCTGTTAAAACCAGGGGCTGCAAACCAGAAATCGGGCACAGGGCCTGACAGGGGACAGACTGGACCGCGGGCGGCTAGAAGCGCCCCGCGCGCGGCCCCAGTATAGCCGCGAAAACGCGGCCCAGGGCTTCTCCCCTGGCCCCCTCTTCCCTGATGGCTATAAAAACCCCCCTGGGGTTTCAGAGTTGGGGATATACAGAGTTTAGGATAGTTTCATTTCCATGTTGTAGTTTAGGGTAGTGTAGTTTATGTTAGTTCTTCTTTCCCATTGTACTTTCTATTTTGTTTTAGATCTTCTATTAGGAGAAAGAGTGATACATGAGTGGAATGCAAGAGTGCTTGTAATAGAAGGTGACAAGTTATGAAAGGTGCTCTCTTTACCTCTCTTTATTTTCTATCTAACTTCTTTTACATGCATAGCTAATCTTTTCTCTCATGACAACTAATTACTAACCACCAACTTGCTAACTTCTTTTATGATAATCCACATGAATCTAATAGCCTCGATTTGGCCTTGCTCTTGCAAGAGCCATTGATGGCTCATGATGATGGATCTAACACTCTAACTTCCTAACTACTAACAAGCTAACATTACTTTACTTCATGCTTGCTCTTATTGGGTTTTGATGATTTAAGTGTAGCTTGCACTTATTTGTTGAGTTAGGTTGTGATGAGTTACATATGGGTCATGCTTTGAATTGCTCTTGAACCAAGGACTAGTGATGGCCAATGATATATGTGAGGCAACTATCATTAAGAAGTTAGCGTGTTGGTGGAGTCATTAGTAGTTAGTAGCCGTGAGTTTTCTTTCTCTTTCACTTATTTTAGAAATATTCCAAAAAACACAAATACCATTATATTCTATGTTTCCCACTTCTTCGTATTTCATCGTACTTCTCTTTTCATTCTTTGTTTTATTTTTTTTCATTCTTTAAAACTTTGAAGAACTTTTTAACAAACACGTGAATCAACCGGTAAAGCTTCTATCGCCTCCCGTCCTTGTGGATTCGACTCGTTTTAGCCTCTATGCTATAACGGAAGTATCGAGGAAGCCAATGCACACACACTTTAAATCTTAACTTCAAAACATAAACTTTTTGTGTGTGGTTTTCCCCCGATCAATTGTCAGGACCCTTTATCATTAGGTCAAGCTTTGATCGATCGAACATGAGAAGAAAGGCATGCCACCATTACATATGAAAAAGTCAGGCTAGATAAGCCATCCTTTTGGATCGAGAAGAATGATCATAAAGTAGAGTGCCTAAAACTATTGCATAGGTATGCTCGACTTCAAGATATAACCGATTCTTCTAGGTGAAAGGTGGGTACATGTCTATATGCTAGAGAAGAGTGACAAGGCTAAAAACTTGATATTTTGCCTTTATCTTCTCTTTGATGTTTACATCATGCATTATAATATCACCACTGCTTGGTCGGCTCGACGTCGATCGATTGTGATGTGATCCGGTGAGGAAGGAAGCTCTTCTTTGGTGCTCTTCCCATCATCTTGATCTCAAACCCTAATCCATCTGATTGATCAGGGTAAAGCTTTAGTTAGAGGTGTAATGTTAACCTGATCGTGAGAAGAGTGACACACCTAAATTGAAATTTCTAACTTTGTTTCTTCGATATTAACATCATGCATCACGATGTCAATAATGTTTGGTCGACTCAGCATCGATCGACCATGATGTGATCCGTTGAATGAAGAAACTCTTCTTTGGTGCTCTTCTAAACATCTTAGATCTCAAACCCTAATCCATCTGATTGGTCATATTAAATCTTCAATTAGAGGTGTAATATTAACCTGATCATAAGAAGAGTGACAAAGTTAAAACTGAAGTTTCTAACTTTGTTTCTTTGATATTAACATCATGCATCATGATGTCAATAATGTTCGTCGGCTCGGCATCGATCAAACGTGATGTGATCCATTAAAGGAAGAAGCTCTTCTTTGGTGCTCTTCCAAACATTTTGGATTTTAAACCCTAATCCATCTGAGTGATTAGGGTTGAGCTTCGATCAGAGGTGTAATGTTAACCTGATTATGAGATGAGTCCCTCTAGGAATCATGAGTGTATCGCCGTCCGGAGTTATGAGGCGGTATGTTCCATTTGAGTAGACTGACTCTACTACAAATGGTCTTTCCCATTTGGATTGAAATTTTTCTTTTGTCTTATGTGTCATAACCATCAGTTTTCTTGCAGCTAAGATAAGATCGCCCTTCCTAAAAATCTGTTCTCTGGCTTTCTTATTGAAAGCTCCAGAAATTCGAGCTTGATAGAGCTCGATTTGCTGTTAGACTTGCAGATGTTTGTCATCTAAAGCTTCCAACTCTTGTAAGCACAATCGATGCTTCTCTTCGTCTGTCATCCTGATTGTCAAGGCAACTCGGAAGGATGGGATTTGAATTTTCAGTGAAAGTACAACTTCACTCCTTACACCAAGGAAAACAGTGTGACTTTTGTCTGAGCGCACCATCGTGCGGTAAGCCTAAATGCATTCACCTAATTTGTCGTCCTAGTCACATTGGCTTTTGATTGGTCGCTAATGTTGCATATTTAATATCATATGTCCATACTTATTATAGAATAAAAGCCTGCATTGTCCTAATTAATTGTTGATTTATTTGCAGGCCCAATCTTTAAGGAGTTGAAGAGAAATGAGCTCAAAGCCCACCAAAATTCTGAATTAAATCAGAATTAATTCGCACCAAGTAAATCAGGGCAAAATCAAGATGTGAAAAACCGGTTGAGAAGAATCCTCTCAGAATCGATCGGTTAAAGCCAAGAATCCAAGGCCATTTCGTCAGAATCCGGGACTCAAACTGACAAACCAACTCCAGATATAGTCAGAAGGCCAAACCAGCGCGACCCACCAATAGGGTGTGGCCACCTGGCCACACCCTGGCCGCGAAAACGCGGCAATAGCCGCGTTTCCGCGGCAATCTTGGGGAGTTAGGGGGAGCGTTTGCTCCCCTGACCTCCTCGGGATCCTGGTTGTTGGGTTTATGCCTATAAAAGGCCTGTACTTGCGCTAAAAATTGAACGCCAATGCAGAGTTAAGATTTTAGACTAGTTTTTCCATTTTGTAGTTTAGTTTTTACTTTTATGTAACTTGTATGTAGCTTAGGGTAGAAGAAGATTCATGTAAGTAAGAGAGAGGCATATGTTGAGAGTGACACCGATGTACCCTCCTCCTTTCTTTCATTCTCTCAAGCAATAAAGGTAAACTTTTATTTATGTTCGTTTCTTTACTTTCCTTTTCTTTTGTTTTGCTTTCCTCTTCCTCTTTCTACTTTACCTTGGTTGTGTTTGTTGAGTTTACAAGTGAAATCCAAAGCAAGTATAACTAAGCTACGTGAGAGCCAGCGATAGTTCATAAAGACGTTCTCCTCTTTCAAGATCCGCATCACTTCGTTCTTGCTAGGCTTGATGATATAATGTGCACGGGGACTGAGCTCGAGCTTATGATCTATGCGTTGAACGCCTCCGAAGCAAAGGTAGAACTTGCACAGGTTTCCAAGTAAGTCATCACCAAACTAGGTAAGTAATCTTAACCTTCTTTCTTTTCTTTTATCGCTATAGTATAGATCGTCAACACGATTTCTTTCACCACTTCTTCCCAATCGTTTTCATTCTTTTTTCCAAATCATTTGTACATAGACGCTTTCGCCGTTTTCTAATTTTTCCTCCTTCTTCATCTTTCATTTTCTTCTAACATAACATAATTCTTTTTTTTTTCATTTTCTTAACTTAAAAACAGAGAAGAACTCTCGCTTTTCTTCTTAACGATTTCAATAAAGAACCATAAAGCTTCCATCGCAAACCCTCCTTGTGGATCACGACCCGCATAGCCACTTGCTATAGCGGAAGAATTGAGCACTTGCACATCTTCATTCTAAATCTGAAATTTCATATTTTTTGTGCAGGTTTAGCATCAATCAAATTTTGGCGCCGTTGCCGGGGAGGGTAAAACGGTTTTTATTGAAATCTGAATTTTTATTGAAAATTTTTTAGAACTAAACGAATTTTCTTCTCTGTTGCAGGTTACAGGACAAGCAAAGCAGGAAAATAAGTTTACAGTGACATACAAGTGGTATTGGGCCTCTGCTCTAGAAAGCAGAGACCCATTGCCCTCTGAATTGCCGCGTTTTCACGGCAAAAGCCGCGGATCCGCGGCAATAAAGAGCTGACTACTAACAGGTTTTTGCAGGGCTGCTAGCTTTGCAAATTCTAGTTTGCTGCAATTATTTATTTCTTATATGCCATCACAAAAACCTGCTAATAATCAACAGTAAAAAGTTTGTTGTAAAAGCTAAAAATTGATTAAACGTTTGCATTTTAGGCACGTGTCTTTTCAATTCATTTATTTTTTACTGTTGAAGAGTGCTGGAGCAAGGTACGTATGCATTGCATTTAGCATAGGACTCACTTCTTGGTTGATTTATATCGCTTTGAGTGAATCTTACATATCTTGTACACTTGCACAAATTGATCTTAAGGGCACTAACCCAT
Source organism: Agave tequilana (assembly GCA_038442645.1). NCBI lineage: Eukaryota > Viridiplantae > Streptophyta > Magnoliopsida > Asparagales > Asparagaceae > Agave > Agave tequilana. The sequence continues at coordinate 75,739 of JAVJIF010012668.1, forward strand.
TAACAAGATAAGGTGGGGATTTGATCACCCTTCCTTAGCCCAAAAATCACATTCCAAGCACTCACTGACCCAAGCCTAACTAAAATTGAGTAGACGTTGGCCCTTGGGACATCTCGGACTCAATTAGGAGATTATCCTAAGGGGGAAAAATGTTAGAATCTAACTCCTGCAAAATCAGTGTCTAGGAAAGGGATTGAGGGCCGAAAGCCCGAAGGTTGGTGGTTATTTAATTAAGGAACGTCTTTGACAGAAAACCTCCCTCCAACCTTGCCCTGACCTGGCTGATTAGCTTGTGGTTAAAGTCTACATTAGACCTCCCGTGGACAGTCTAACCAGTTAGGAGTCATCTAGGTCCTAAGTCTACCCTAACTTAGGCTAGAATTTTTTCTTTTTTGTTTGTTTATTTGTTCGTTTTTTTTTGTTTGTATTCTATTGTGTGATATGGACTATAATAATAATTTTTTCAACTACAATAATAATCCATATTACACACCGACTTCATTTTCGGATATTACCAACCCGGCATATCATAACTTTGACCAACCTAGTGTGCCGGATTGGTCTTATCCGAATCAATATGACCCATACCCCCATCTAATAACTATAATTTCCATAATGATTTCAACTCTTCACCGAGTCAGTGGGGATTCACCTCCCCCGAGCATAATTTCCAACCACCTTGTCCTCCTTCTCCACCTAGTCCACAATATTTTCAAGATTCATAATCAGTTCCACCCGTCCAAAATAGGAAACCATCAATTATGGAAATGAGTATGCGTGAGTCCAAACACAAATCCCAAAATCTAATGGACTCACAATTTCACTACCACTTCCAAGACAATTCTTCATCTTTTCATCAAAACAATGAACCTATCAACTATGAAAAGATGCTTGAAGCCATGACTCAGGCACAAAACACTCGTAATCGTGACATAGATATGATGGTCGAATCTCTACGTTCCCACCGTCCTGATGTCACTAACCATTCTGTTAGAGCTGATGAGTCATGTAGTTTTAGAAATCAAGATTCTATTTCAGAACAACCATTTGAACTTGCCCAAACTCCAAATTTTGAAAAAGATATTGATAGTTTAGCAAGTTATCCTTTTCCTGAAATAGAACTTGAAAATGAATATGATCTTGAACCCCAACTTAGTGATTCAATTCTTCTTCCTGATTCAATAATGACTCCGGTATCTTTACCTGACTTCAATCTTTTCCCGGAGTCGACATTGGATCCTGCCCCAATTCATAATGAAATAGAATCACCCATCTTTGAGGATCATATTGAACTTGACCAATTATACACTTTTGAAGATCCTATTGACAAATTGGCAAGTTCTCCATTTTTTGATATTGAACTCAATGAGATATGTGACCTAGATTCTCACATCTGTGATCCAGTTCAACTTTCTGAATCAATGTTGACTCCTGTTTTGTTACCAAACTTGAGTAATATTTTAGAGTCAGTTTTGATTCCTCCACCTATCATTCCTGAACTGGAATCACCCATATTAGGTCACATTCCATTGTTGGAAAATACATGTGGACTGGAGTTCAACTTCTTGACTTGGACCCAATTCCTGAACCCATTTCGACTCCTGAACCTTTACTTGACTTAAGTCACCTTCCTGAGTCGGTATTAGTTCCTATCCTTCCTGAGTCCAAGTCAACCGTTCTATCATTTCATACTCCATTCTGGGACGAGGTGGTTGACAAATTTGACTCCGAAATCAATTATGGAATTTGAAAATTAGATGGGGTCAAATACTTAATCAAAATCCTTTATGGATTCATCTTTTTAGTGGGTTATATTAGAGTAATTTCTGGTGGGTTCCTCCGAACCCAAAGCAAAGTTGATTGGGCCGCGTTTCGTGGACCAATCAGACCACCACCGGAACCACCACCTTAAGGTAACATGTTCCTTCCCTTTCTTCTTTTTCATGCATCTATGCATTAATTCATACATTGAGGACAATGCATGAGATAGGTGTGGGGGAGGGTCTAACATAACTTTTCTTTTTCTTTAAAAAAAAATTAACATTTTTCTTTACTTTTAAAAACTTTTTGAAAAATAGAAATAATATTTTGACTTATTTTTGTAAGAAATTAAGTTAATTTTAAGGAATAGGAAAATCCAAATTAGGATTTCTTATACTTGGTCAAAATAAGATTATTTGTTTGATTTTTAGAGTTAGGAAGATAATTTGTCAAAGTAATTTGGTCTTGATCATTACCTTGATGAAATATGCACACTTCATACACTTACACACTTAGGGTTCAAAAACAAAGATTCTTATGCCTTATAAAAAAACAAGTCTAATTATTGATTAGCTAGGTGCTTTGGCCTAAGCAAGCCTTAGTATTTATGCGAAAGATGATTAGATAAGTTATAAAAAAATTTATATATATACAAACAAATCTAATTATTGACTAGCTAGGTGCTTTGGCCTAAGCAAGCCTTAGTATTTATGCGAAAGATGATTAGATAAGTTTGAAAAGAAAAATCCTCTGATTAAGCTGGGTATTTGTGCCTAATAAAGCATAAGTATTCACGCCTAAAAGAGGTTCAAATAATAAAATCCTTAGTTTTGTGGCCTTGTTTGCTCGAGTCCTTAAGTCGTTGGGGGTGTTTTCTCACCTGGTACCCTAAGACCGTTTGGTTTGGGAGTCATCGATTAGAGGCTCGTTACATGGGCAGATTAGAAAGCCTAATAGAACTAAGGAATAATACCGCCAAAAAAAAGTATATATAAATAAATAAGGCATAAGAGTTAGAGTTAATGAACCCTTAGTCAAAATTTTCACAGTCACAAGTGCATATGACTTAGGGTAAAGTAATAGACTAGATGAGAAGTACAATTTGACTCCTTACTTTGATTGATAACAAATTTTTGAATAGAGACTAAGTTTAGGAATGAAAAATTCGGTTTTCCTATTACTTATAGATTGCTTAGATCTTACAATCATATTTCAAATATTTTTCTCTTTCAAAATGCTTTTCGAAAATACTAACTCTTTATTTCTCTTTCTTTATGGATTTTGTGGGTGTAATCCGCTGAAAATCCTCACGAGACAAAACTCGTCCTCTAGGGGGAACCTAGAGGTTTAACGGCTTGTTGCACATGCTCAGTGCAATCGCGCGACCTGCGAAAGTGGTCTAATAATTCTTAGTATAGTTTAGTTGTTTTGCTCGAGGACGAGCAAAAGATAGGTATGGGGGTGTAATTGGTCGCTAATGTTGCATATTTAATATCATATGTCCATACTTATTATAGAATAAAGCCTGCATTGTCCTAATTAATTGTTGATTTATTTGCAGGCCCAATCTTTAAGGAGTTGAAGAGAAATGAGCCCAAAGCCCACCAAAATTCTGAATTAAATCAGAATTAATTCGCACCAAGTAAATCAGGGCAAAATCAAGAGGTGAAAAACCGGTTGAGAAGAATCCTCTCAGAATCGATCGGTTAAAGCCAAGAATCCAAGGCCATTTCGTCAGAATCCGGGACTCAAACTGACAAACCAACTCCAGATATAGTCAGAAAGCCAAACCAGCGCGACCCACCAACAGGTGGCCACACCCTAGCCGCGGAAACGCGGCAATAGCCGCGTTTTCGCGGCAATCTTGGGGAGTTAGGGGGAGCGTTTGCTCCCCCGACCTCCTCGGGATCCTGGTTGTTGGGTTTATGCCTATAAAAGGTCTGTACTTGCGCTAAAAATTGAACGCCAATGCAGAGTTAAGATTTTAGACTAGTTTTTCCATTTTGTAGTTTAGTTTTTACTTTTAGGTAACTTGTATGTAGCTTAGGGTAGAAGAAGATTCATGTAAGTAAGAGAGAGAGGCATATGTTGAGAGTGACACCGATGTACCCTCCTCCTTTCTTTCATTCTCTCAAGCAATAAAGGTAAACTTTTATTTATGTTCATTTCTTTACTTTCCTTTTCTTTTGTTTTGCTTTCCTCTTCCTCTTTCTACTTTACCTTGGTTGTGTTTGTTGAGTTTACAAGTGAAATCCAAAGCAAGTATAACTAAGCTACGTGAGAGCCAGCGATAGTTCATGAAGACGTTCTCCTCTTCCAAGATCCGCATCACTTCGTTCTTTCTAGGCTTGATGATATAATGTGCACGGGGACTGAGCTCGAGCTTATGATCTATGCGTTGAACGCCTCCGAAGCAAAGGTAGAAATTGCACAGGTTTCCAAGTAAGTCATCACCAAACTAGGTAAGTAATTCTTAACCTTCTTTCTTTTCTTTTATTGCTATAGTATAGATCGCCAACACGATTTCTTTCACCACTTCTTCCCAATCGTTTTCATTCTTTTTTCCAAATCATTTGTACATAGACGCTTTCGCCGTTTTCTGATTTTTCCACCTTCTTCATCTTTCATTTTCTTCTAACATAACATAATTCTTTTTTTTCCACTTTCTTAACTTAAAAACAGAGAAGAACTCTCGCTTTTCTTCTTAACGATTTCAATAAAGAACCGTAAAGCTTCCATCGCAAACCCTCCTTGTGGATCACGACCTGCATAGCCACTTGGTATAGCGGAAGAATTGAGCACTTGCACATCTTCATTCTAAATCTGAAATTTCGTATTTTTTGTGCAGGTTTAGCATCAATCAGCTTTTTGAGGCAAACTTTTTGAGAAGCTTTCCAATAGTCTTGTTAACAGGTTCTGCAAGACCGTTGGCAGCTGATAGTATGCTGTTGATGATATACTTTGGATTCTGAATTTGTTACAGAATCTATGGAATGTTTGGCTGACGAATGGGGTCCATTATCATGGATAATTTATCTGGCACTCGGTATTTTCATCGGCACTTGGTATATTATATTTGATATCTGAGCCACGGTACTTGATATTAGACACCAGTACTTGATATATGTCATACTTGTCACCTGATCCTGACCCCCAGTATATGACGCATGCTTTCATGTGGTACAAGTACATTGAACTGACATCATGACCCCTGACCGGACACTACCACCCTTGATACCTGTATTATATGACATATTCATGACTATTACTTTTACGGGAACTTGGCATGATTATTATATTATTACCAGACATTTGGTACTCCTGTACTCCTGTACTCCTGAACTCCTATATACTTGAACCCTTGAAATAGGGAGGCTCCTGACATTACTCATAATATTATACTCCTGTTGACCCCCGTAATAGGATAACCATGGATATTGGACTTTTGTGAATACCCTGTGGACTTTATTATTTGACACTCTATTATATTTAAACAACTTACACTGGGACGGGGGAAATTGATGGGTATCGATATAGCTTCTGTGTTTATGGTGGCCATACATATGTTGTACAATTAATTCCTGTTGGATTCGACCTGGAGGCCACCAGGCGTTTTCGAGGGATGTACTGACACCCCTACCCCTTTACCTGCCTGCCGGGTGTGCTATAATCCCCTGGGTATATCCCTGTGGGGAACGGTGACACTCCATTTCTATTCGGGCGTATACCAAGACCTTCGGGTATATAGTAAGTCCCGGTGCCTAGCGGTATGTTCCGGCTCAGTACCGGATACTCCTGAACCGTTGTCTCGGGCATGCACGGGACCTATTCTAAACATGGTTCGTCGTTCCCCATCAATTTTCAATAACCAACCTCGCTTGACTTGTATGCGGAAGTATATGGTACCGGTCATATACCGAAATATACAAATTGAACGAGTCTTAATAATAACTTGATAATTTAATTTCTTGCATTTTTTTATCATTCCTTATTTACTATTCATTGTTGTTATTCCATACTTGTTGATTTGATTATATGATATTTGACTTGCTACACTTATTATTGCTTAATTGCCACTTGGCTTCTTTTTGCACTCGTTGGGTTGCCCACTAACAACCCTGGATTTGTATATTCAGATTTAGCAGGTTGGACTGAGGTGGACCCTTCAGCTGAGGACCAGGCCTACTTCGAAGAGCAGGCAGATCAGCTATAGTTCCATCCCGTCTTTCCCGCTTGCGAGACTCCCTCTCCAGCTTGTGAGTCTTTATCTTTTGTACCATGTTCAGTCTACTTTTATACTACCTGGTGATGTAATATTTATGTAATATTATGTCACAATCTGTGATGATTAAGTATTTGTACTATTTTGTGTTGGAATATATAACACCACGTATTTCTGCACTCGGATCCCTATATTGTGTTGTATTGATGCTTAACGTACATACGTGATGGTACCATCGTCCTGCGTATGTACATCGCAGTGGCGTCCCCGTACCCGTCGGATCGGGGCGCCACTGGTTGGTATCAAAGCCTAGGCTCTTACGCCTTCAGTACAGCAAGTCTGCAAATTAATGTTAGATTAATTTACGACTGAGTCACACGAGTCTTTGTTATACATTCAATCACAAGTATAAAGTTATCTATTCTTTTCTTGAAATCCATCCCTTGACTTCTGAAATCTCATCTTCCGTCACCTTTTCAGTCGGCTCGAATATGGAGAGACGGGGGACACGTAACGGTCCCAGCACTTCCCGTGAAGGTCCGTACGGGGAGAACGACATGATGAGGATACTCCAGAGGATGATGAATAGCCAGTAGCAGCAGACAGAGCTCTTGTGTTAAGGATTGCTGACTGTACCCCAGGAGTAGAGGCCGGGTACTATATCAGATTTCAGGAGGTTATAGCCGGCAGAATTTTCGGGGACGGAGAAACCCCTGGATGCAGAGCAGTGGTTGATCGACATGACTGATCTTCTGAAGGCGGCCAGAATTTCTAGTGAGAACCATATGGAAGTGGCCAAGATCCAGCTGAAGGATGTGGCGAGGACTTGGTGGCTAGCCGAAGAGGCGAGGCTGGAAAAGCCCATCTCTTGGGACCAATTCTCAAAGGGCTTCTATGAGAGATTTTCCTTGCTACAGCTCAGAAGAAGATGGAGGAGCAGTTTATCAAGCTGCAGCAGTGGAATCAATTGGTGGATAAGTATGTTGCTGAATTCCTGAGACTTAGTCAGTTTGCACCATATATGGTAGCCGACGAGGAGAAGAGGGCTAGCAGATTTTAGCAAAGACTGAGGGTGGATATCCAGATGTTACTTATACCCCACGAGCTGAAGACATACTCCCAAGTTCTTTCTATAGCTCGTGATGTGGAGCAGAGATTGGAGAAGAAAAGGAGAGTTGAGCTGCAGTACAAGCCTATGAAGCGCCAATTCTAGCAGGTGCACAGAGGGAATCCAGTCTGATCTTTTGGCGTCCCAGTAGCCAAGCGGCCTTTTTAGCCTCCTTCTCAGCAGCTTGTGTGTGGGTACTGTCAAAAGTCTGGACACAATCAGCGCAACTGTCATATGGCCATTGGACTGTGTTTGGCATGCGGATCCGGTAACCACTCGGTGGGAGAGTGTCCATTCAAGAAGACCTGGAATGCAGCTCCAGCACCACCAACACTTCCAGCACGAGTGGCACCACCAGCACTTCCAGCTCGAGCAGCTCCCCCAGCATTTTCGGCACCACCGTTGAGGAGAAATCTAGGACCAGTAGGCAGAGGAGCTCCACTTTCTTCCCAGCGTCAGACTCTAGGTCAGGCTCAGAGGGGACCCAGGACTGGAGTAGGCCGCGGGAGAGGCCAGGCCTACAACTTGACATCAGAGGAAGCTGAGGCATCAGGAGAAGTAGTGGCAGGTACAATCTTGGTCCACTCAGTTCCAGTCTTATCACTCTTTGACTCTGGTGCATCACATTGCTTCATATCCAGTAGATTTACTGCCTTACATTCTATACCCCTAGTATGCATGGGTGACCAGTGGGAAATTAGTACGGAGAATAGGGCAGTCATTTCTAATAAGATTTGCAAGGCGTGCACTGTGGAGTTGTGTGGCAGAAAGTTGGAAGCCGACATGTTCGTACTGGACACTGGAGGGTACGATGTGATCCTAGGTATGACTTGGCTCAGCAAGTATCATGCGGTGATCGGCTGGCAGAACATGAAGGTGATCTTCAGAATTTCACATCAACCGGAGTTTCAGTTCTTTGGAGAACGCAAGTCCCTCAGGAAGGAAGATCAACTGGATTGTGTCACTACAGAAGATAAGAAGAAGACGGTGTCAGTGTGGAATGAATTCCTAGATGTATTTGAGGAGATATCAGGACTTCCACCTGACAGAGTTGTGGAGTTCTCTATTGACCTTATTCCAGGAACGACTCCTATCTCTAAAGCACCGTACCGGATGGCACCAACTAAATTTGCTATATTGAAGGAGCAGCTACTTGAGTATTCGAGCAAGGGTTTGATTAGACCGAGTACTCCACCTTGGGGAGCGCCAGTGTTGTTGGCAAACAAGAAGAATGGTGACAAGAGATTGTGTATTGATTATAGAGAATTGAATAAAGTCAACATTAAGAATAAGTACCCTTTGCCGAGGATTGATGATCTTTTTGATTAACTTCAAGAAGCCCGAGTGTTCTCTAAGTTAGATCTACAGTCGGGGTACCATCAGTTGAAGGTGAAGAAGAAAGATATCCAGAAGACGACATTTGGGACTCGCTATGGTCATTACGAGTTCTTAGTTATGCCTTTTGGAGTTACAAATGCCCCAGCAGTCTTTATGGATTTGATGAATAGAATCTTGTCATCCTATCTGGATAAGTTTGTGCTGGTGTTCATTAATAATATTTTGGTCTATTCTAAGAATGAATAGGAGCATGCAGAGCATCTGAAGGTTGTGCTACAGACGCTCCGACTTGAGCAGCTTCTTGCCAAACTTAGTAAGTGTGAGTTCTAGCTGGAGAGTATAGCATTCTTGGGCCATATTGTTTCTAAGGAAGGAATCTCGGTGGATCCCAGCAAGATTCAGGCGGTGAAAGATTGGCCAACTCCGAAGTCCGTGACAGAGATTATGAGCTTCATCGAACTAGCTGGATATTATCGAAGGTTCGTGCAGGACTTCTAGAAGATTGCAGCTCCTTTGACCAAGCTTACCAGGAAGAGAGAGAAGTACATATGGACTGAGGAGCGTGCGTCTGCTTTTGAGGAGTTGAAGAACAAGTTGATTTCAGCTCCAATCTTGAAGACACCCTCAGGGACAGGAGGAATGGTTGTGTACAGTGACGCTTCAGGGAAGGGTCTTGGATGCTATTGATGCAGCATGAACATGTGGTGGCTATGCATCCAAGCAATTAAAGCCTCATGAGAAGAACTACCCAACGCATGATCTAGAGCTGGCAGCTGTGATCTTTGTGTTGAAGATATGGAGGCATTACCTGCTTGGTGACTAAGTGTTGATTTACACTGATCACAAGAGCTTGAAGTAAATTTTCACTCAGAAGGAGTTGAATATGAGACAGAGGCGATGGCTTGAGTTGATGGCAGATTATGATATAGATCTGTAGTACCATCCTGGCAAGGTTAATGTTGTGCCGGATGCCCTGAGTAGAAGACCTGAAGCCAACATGGTAATGTTGCTCACTCTGCAAGAGGAGTTACTCAAGGAGATGAGGCGGCTAGACTTGATGGTGATTCGGAGGGCCAGTGGATCCGTACAGTTGATGGCATTTCAGATCCAGCCGACATTAATAGAGGAGATCAGAGAAGCCTAGAGAGAAGATCCCAGATTGCTGAAGTTCAGGGAGCAAGTGGAAGCGGGACTGAGGTCAGATGTTGTAACGCCCCGATCCCACGGATACGGGGACGTCACTGCGACGTATATACGCAAGTCAAAAGTACCTTCACGTATATACGCTAAGCATCAGTAAAGGCAAGAATCAGAGTACGGAAGCAAATGGTGCATTATACATTCCAACACATGAGTACAATTACAAAGTCATCACCAGAAGTGATCCAATATTACATGAATATTATATCACAGATGCGCAAATGCGGGAATACATGGAAATGTACAAGGATGAACAGTATAAAAGAGTGCTCACGAGATAACCAGAAACATCGCGAGTCAACCGGGAAAGCAAGGATGAGATGGTAGTTGCAGCTGATCTAACTGCTCCACAGCAAGCTCCAGAACCTGGACATGAGAATCCAGGGGAGTCAGTGAAACTCCCCAGGCGAGTATGATGCAATGCCAGGTGGCGAGCCAGGGTGAGCACAATAAGAATACAGCAAAGGATATCGAGTTCAGAAAACAGGGGTTAGAACACAAATGTAGTATGTATGAACGGGCATAACATAATAATCATAAAACAGGAAATCCGATATAAAGCCGGTTACAAGCAAAACTGATTGTATAAGCTTAGGTCACGGCTCTATGAGACTAGTACATCGAAGGAATAATCCAAACAAGGAAACCCTCATCTATATACCTTTATCTCATATCATCGTAATCCAAGCATATACAATCCGAGTTACAAAGTAGTCATAACAGGAACACATAACAGGCATGACAGGAATACATAACGGGAATCATAACATGCATAGTAGGTGTAACAGGAATCATAACAGGAGTAGCAGGTGTCACAACAGGCATCGTTATTATTATTACTCGTCTGACCCATATATCTAGGTATGTGTCTCGGTGTATACCTCAAAACACATACATCCATATATAAGCTAGGCGAGGGTTGTTACCGGAAGTAGATGGAGAACTGATAGAGCTTCTTATAGTAGTTCCCATACACCTGGGACCAGCTTGAGGGCCCTAAGTCCCCCTAACACGCATCTTCTGTGGGCCCAAAGTCCCACTAACACGAATCGTCAATATTTTATTCCATTACTATAAGCAAGGTATCATTCCGGCATCCATCACTTCCTCCCATTCCCATACAAGTTATCCTTTTTATGGTTTATTAACATAATCACCAGATTTCGGGAATGAGCAGGATCATAACTGGAATACATAACAAGAATCATAACTGGAATCATAACAGGAGATCAGATACTACATTCCCGTTATCGTGATAATTATATCAGAATCAGGTGCATCATGCTTGGTGTCAAGAGATAGCATGATAAGGTGATGATATTTAACAAGCAACCAAACATATCAAAGGATTGATAATAGTCAGGTTAAGTCATGGCATAACAAAAAGGGGCTTGCCAAGTAGTGGCATGCCAGGTAGTAGATGATAACCAATCAGTTGGCAAGTGATATACATGTGTTAAATAGAAACATGCAACTGACATGTCTGAAGTAATAGCATGGCAAGTGGTAATCAGAGAAGTAGTCCAAAGTTCAACGACCACGAAGGGTCGGCCACGCATGGTATACGATAAAGAAGTAAGAATAGCACAGGCATGGTACAAGTATAAGAATGAAACAAGCAGTTGCATGGTAATACATAGACATGGAAATATGAAGTGACAAGAGGAGATATACATCAAGTAATGAGTCATGAAGTATCAGTCATGAAGCACAAGTAAGAATAATATATTGCACATGCACCAAGGATAAGATCCAGATTCAAGAAAGAAATCAACTATAACAGACAGCCAAAGTTAGTCGACTAGGTGGAATAGGTAGTCGACTAATAATTAGGTTAGTCGACTAATAGTCTGGTATAGTCGACTAAAACTGGGTTCCAGAGAGTTGGGTTTCTGATTCAGGAAAAGTTAGTCGACTAGGGTGGAAAGGGTAGTCGACTAACAGTGATCTCAAGTCGACTAACAGATACGTTAAGTCGACTAATACTGAGTTACAGAAAGTTGAGTTTTGGTTTCAGGAAAAGTTAGTCGACTAGGATAGAATGGGTAGTCGACTAACAGTGATTTATAGTCGACTAATAATTAAGGTAAGTCGACTAAAACTGTGTTCCAGAAAAGGTTACGTTTCAAATAAGGATTTCAAGTCGACTAATTCCTAGGTCAAGTCGACTAATCGTCTGGAAACAGAATACAGAACAGATTTTGATGGTTGTGTTTGATGATCAAATAACATGATTTTGAAGATACAAATATACAAGATATGTAAACACCAATATGCTAGGAATTAGCCAAGTCTTGGTGAGTAGAAATACTCACATAGATTGGTTATTTGAAGCTTTACGCGTTCGAAGAGATCGTTGCCGACAAACTTGATCCTCGGGGATAATAGACACGATCCCAATCCAAAAGTAGTAGTGGTTGAGGTGGAGATGATGGCCTTGGTGATGCTTTAGAGTTGGTGGTTGAGGTTGAGGTGAAGGAGGAATTAGGTGGAGACAATTTCTTTGGTGAAGTGAAGAGAAAAAGAAGTAGAAATGAAAAGGAAATGTTTATATAGGATTTTGATTTTGTGAAGGATGTGCAAATAAGATAGAAGAGAGGGGGGTTTTTGCAAATAAGGGGGGATGAGGTGTCCCTCTCTTGGCCACTTGGCCGGCCATGGAAGAGAGAGAGAAAGAGAGGCATTAATGAGGAAGTTGGTGGAAGTGTGTGGAAGAAAATGGAATTTTGGAATTGTTGGAATTTTGGAAAATGGAATTCTTGTGGATTGTGGAGGAAGGAAGAGAAATAAGGAAAAAGGAAAAGAATTGATAAAGAGAAGATATTCTCTTTGACTAGAAAAATGAAAATATTGGAAACACAGATTCCCGGGTTTAAGTCGAGGATACGGAAAACATTTCGGAAAATACCGAAATCGTCCGAAATTCAAGTATTTCGGAACGACTCGCAAATTATACCAAAATCAATAATAATATTTTAAGACTCATGGTGAAATCCGTTTTAAGAAATACTTTATAGTTTTAAAACTAAAATCCCGGAATCAGTTAGCTACCGACTCCGGTGGAATTTTCATAAATTCATAAAATTCTCAGAAAAAGTATTTAGGTAGAAAATATTATACTAAGAAATAATGCCTAAAAGACTTTCTAGAAATTCCCAACTGTTTGTAAATTAAAAATCCGAGAATCGATCAGCGACACTGGTCGACACCGGTTTTGAAGATTTTCATTTTAATTCAGGAAAAATCCAGAAAATCATAGAAAATATATAATATTGGAAAATGATATTTAAAATTAAAATCGGTCAAATTCAGGAAGTAAATCGAAAAATATGATCGAAAATCTGAATACGCAACTAAGTACGTATTCCGGAAGCGGGGTATTACAGATGTTTGCATACATACTGATAGTGCACTCTATTTCAGGGGTAGAATTTGTGTGCCTCAGGGGTGTTGGCCCAAAGGCCTTCCACCCTAGTTTTGATGATGATTAACTCATGTAGTTATGTTTACTAATATTCTTGTGATTTTAAGTTTCAGATCATTAGCAAGATATTAGTTGGTGATTAGCTTCAACAAAGGTGTTTAGAAGCTTTTCATGGTGATTTCAGGGCCAAAGCATCAAGATCATACCTTGCTTAGCTCATGGATCACGGTGTTTGTGGATCGAGTCGCCTTGAAGATGAAGATCGTCAAGAAGACTTAGGTATCCATAGTTTAGTGTGTTTTAGATCTATTTGTAAAGCTTAGTATAGTTGATATGCTCAAGTGCACACACACATGATTTATGTTTTGGATTTGATTTTTATGAATAGTTTGATCAAAACAAGTTTAAAATAGTCTTTATGTATATTAGATATGTTCTAGATATACATACATGCTTTTAACTTCTTAGACAAACTTATTTTGACTTTCCTATTCATGTATTGAAAAATCAAGTTTGATAAAATACAAGTGTTGGTTTTGATAAATTTTGCAAGACTCAAAAATGAATTGATATGATTGATATATGTCTTGAAATTTTTATCACAAGTTTGTGTTTCAATATAAAATGTTAAAACTATTTTTGGTGATTTTTAGAAGACTTAAAAGATTTTTTAAAATATTTTTAAACTATTTTTCTGACCCAGATTTCTGTTCCAGGCTTCAACCAGTCGACTACTAAACTGAATTAGTCGACTTGGGATGAAGTCGTCGACCGGGTCGGTCGACCGACGTGCACAGATCTGTGCACGTTTGGCAGCACTGGGACGGTCGACCCGGGCGGTCGACAGGGTCTGAGAGCAGTGCTCTCTGTTTGTTTGGGTCGACCGTGCCGGTCGACCGTGTTTGCCCAACGGTCACATTTCTGACCGTTGGCGGTCGACCGGGCCGGTCGACCGGTAGCCTGTCAGGCTGCCACATCAGCCTAACGGCTAATTTTCTGATGGGCCTATATAAACCCCAATTCTTTGGGATTTTGGCCAAGGTTTTTAGAAGATAAAAATTCCCAGTTTCCTTGAGTTTAAAACAAGTTTTCAAAAGTGTTTTTGGGCTTTAAACTTCCAATCTTATTTGTTTTAGGTTTTTGGAAAAATCAAAGAAAAGAGTATTTTGGGAGATTTGTCTTGGCTTTCATTTTCTATCATTTACAAGAGTTTTTCCAAGTAGTTTTTCTTTGTTGCTTGTTTTCCAAACACCTAGTTTCCACACTTGAGCTTATCTTCTATCCTAATCTATTAGGATCTTGTTTTGTGGAAAAGAGAAAAGAAAGAGAGATTGTTTGTGGTCTTTGGAACCACTTGTTGTAAACACCCTTGCTCTTTGTGTATCCCTCTTTGGTAGAGGTGATCGGGTGATTGGTTTACTCCCTCTAGTGAGAGGTGGAGTTTGGTTTGTAACCCTCTTCGTAGAGGTGTTGGTTGTTAGTTGTATTGGCTACGGGCCTACCCCTCGGTTGTGAGGCGGTGTTTGAGAGAGGAGTTCGGTACTCCTTGTGTTGTAACAAATCCTTCTCGGTGAAGGTTCCCTCGGTGGGAGTCCTCGGTGGACGTTATAGTGGATTGGAAATCCTACACGGTGGTGTAGGCGGGGATGTAGAGCAAGGTGCTCGAACCTCGAAACATATCTTGTTGTTTGAGTTTGATCCACTTGTCTCGCAACTCTCTCTCTTTATATTGTGCAAAGCATCATTCATATCATATCATTATACTTGCTTGTGTTGCCTTGCATTATTTCATATTGCTATTCATCCTTATATGCTTGGCTTGATTGTGTGTGTGCCTCACTTATACTTAACCACAAGAGCTTCACATAGCACCTCAACCCATTCAAGGGGAATCAAGAGGAGTTAGTCCAGAGCCCTTCACGGGGAATTCGGCTACACTTGTGTGTTGTATTAAGTGTGTTGCAAAATTTGCAGTAGCTTTCGCATTTAGCGCATTTAGTTTCTAGATTAGCATTTACACCTATTCATCCCCCTCTAGGTGTTTTTCAATTGGTATCAGAGCTAGTGCTCCTGATACTTAGGCTTAACATCGTAGGAGTAAGATCCATTTGTTTGCTAATCTTGTTTGCATTTGTTTGTTTGCACACATTTAGTTTGCCCTCATGGATAGCCCTCCTATGTTTGACATTTCTAGACTTGAGATTTGGAAGGTTATGATGAGTAGCTATTTGAAGACCCTAGGTTTGCATGTCTTTCTTGCGGCCACCAAGAAATGCTATCTTGGAGATCGCAATCATATAAGGGCCAATGCACAAGCCTTTGAGGCCATTAGAAGCACTTTATCTAAAGAATATATTATGAGTGTTTCTAACCTTGATTCCGCTTTTGCAGTGTGGAACAAGTTGACAACAACCACCACCTCCAAGCTTCAATTGCCTATCCAACAAGAAGAGGAATCTAGTGGAGAATCCGAGCCACAACAATGCTATACGGTCCAAGGGAATGACTCCCTTGAGGTACACTCGGAAACCCACTTAGATGATAATGATGATGCTAGTTCTTCATGTGATGATATTGTAGATCCCCATGCTTTAAATGAAGAACTTTCTATTGTGTGTGAAAAACTAATAGAAAAATACAACCTTTTGAAAAAGAAGACTTGTGCTTTAAATAAAGAAAAAGAGAATTTGTCTTCTAAGCTTAACATGGTTTTGCAAGAGAAGGAGGAGATTTCTAATGGAAGGAATTCATTGAAATCTCAACTAGACCTTGCCTTAAAAGAAATAAATCTAAAAATGATTGTGATAATGTGTTGAAGAAAAATGAGTTTTTATCTTCAAAAATTGATTTTGTTTTAAAGGAGAATGTTGCTTTGAAAAATAAAATTATTTCTATTTCAAATGATTTAGATGTGTGTTTAAAGAAAATGTTGTTTTACAAAATAAGATTGATGCTCATGTTTGCCATGCTAGGTTAGTATCACACACACCTCCTATTGCATGTGCCACCTCTTCTTTAATTGATAATGATATATCCTTGCTTAAGAAGAAGGTTGATTGTTTGGGCTCCACTATGAGCCAATGTGCCGTGAACTACTCACGTTTGGAAACCTTGATTCGAAAGAAACAAGTTTCATCCTTTATGCATGCACACCCATCACGGCATACACATGCTCCTCACGGACACCATCATCACATGTATGCTCATGTGTACACTTGTACACATTGTGGACGTAAGGGCCACCTTGCTAAATTTTGCTATGATAGAATACATGTTGATAATTTAACAAAGAAGTTTGTTTGGGTTAGAGAAGGTACTAACCCCCATGGACCCAACAAGATATGGGTACCAAAGACCACCCCTAAGATTTTTGATGTAAGTGTGGGCTCTCACATGACGTGAGAGTGATGACACCTTGGAGTGGATGCGTTCCGAGCTTAAAGAGAATCAATTGGATGCATCACTTTCAAGGGAAGGTTTGGTGGAGAGGACCACCATGTTTTGGAGACAAGGAGAGTTGCCTTTTAGGTTTTGGTAACGATTCCCAACTCCTCTTTATTGTTTTCATACTTTTAATATTCATTGTTTATAGCATGTTTCATTGTTTAGTAATTAGTATGAAAATGCCATGCTTATTAGATTAGTGATATACATGTTTAGTTATTTTGAGACACCCATGTTTAATATGGATAAATTCTTTTGTGTTCTCACTATATGATTGCTATTGCGTATATCATATATCTAATAACATGTGGATATTCATATTAATCATGTTTTAAGTTTATCATGATGATTTTTGTCTTGTTTTGATGCTTCATGTATTGAATATATGTTTAAATGTTAGTTTTCAATAAGACTAGGTATATACTTGTGCATATAGTGGGCCACAAATAAATCTATATATGTTTGGGCTTGATTGCTTATTTGAACCCATTAGATGTGCTAGTATAGTCTAGTTTTGATGATTCATATATTTTAAACTTGTATTCCTATTTTTGGATTTGTTTTATGATTGTGTGTTTCACTTCATGTATATGTGTATTTTGCCAAACTTTAAGATATACATGTATACCCCTTGAGTCATTTGCCTTTCATGCAAATCTATATATATGGACTCAATTGTGTTGAGGGATATGTATGTATACTTATTGTATTGACAATTCATACATATACCTTGAAATGAAATTTGTTTTGGTGAAAATTTAGTTTTTCTTGATTTTGTGTTTAATTGTTTGACTTCATGTATATGTCTATCTTGTCCAAACTATTAGATATACATGTTTATCCTTTTGAGCCACGTGCCTCATGCATATATAATTTGTGGACTCTTTATGTTTTGGATATGTATGTATACTTTAGTTTGTATTAGACATACATATGCCTTGAAGATTAAATAGTTTAGATGATTTTTATGTTTTCATGTTTTCATGTTTAAGGAATAATTGAGCTTAATGAAAAATTTTCATGATTATGATCTACACATTTTATTTATACACTCATATTTATATTTTGCTCATGTTTTGTTTTCATGAGTCATATTTATGCCTAATTGAATTAGAGTGTTGATTATCTTGTGGATTTCATGTTTTATGAAAAACTATTTTGTTGTATTCCTTGCTTGAAGGATTTTGTACTAGTTTAAAAGATTTTCCATTTAACTAGTTACGGTATTCTTCATTTTGGTAGAGTTTTTCAAACAAAGCTTATTTTTCAAATCTATTTTTGAAAACCCCTACCCTTAATGGGAGGATGGATGGGAGATCATGTTCATGTATGCTTTAAAGTGAAAATCATTTAAAACTTGAACCTTGATTGGGAGGTATAGTAATATGATGTATACACTTGAACTTATTGTTATGTCAATTGGTATCATTGAACTCTTTCAATTGGTATCATTTTGATATTTTTGTATACTCATATGTTTATTGTGTATGTATATCTTCAATTGGTATCATTTATTAGTGATTGGTACTCATTCTATTTCATACACATATACTTGTTTTATTTGTGCTCAAGATATAAATTTTCACAAATTTTGTTTATGCTAGAGCTTGAGCTTCAACTTTATTTCAATTGATTTAGTTTTCAATTGGTATCTTATTACAAGCCTACGCATAGTTTTTGTTGGTATTTCATAAAGGGGGAGAAAATTCGATTTTCATATTTCAATTGGTATTTGTATTTCCATTCCCGTACTTTATGATAGAAAATAAAAAGTTTAAATTGATATCATATTCTTAAAAGAAAAATACCTTCTTTTGATATCAAGATGTCTTGTGTTTTAAATTGGTATCTAAAAATTTTTATTTAAAGTAAAAAAAATTTACAAAAGTTTTGATTTATTTTGTCTATATGCAAGGAGAGCTTAACATCTCTTCCACATATAGATTCATGTTGAGTGTATCTTATATTGAGGAGCTTAACATCTCTTTTTTATGTGGTACACGTGTATAGGGGGAGCTTCACATCTCCTCTTATGCATTACATAATGTGTGTTATGTGAATTAGGGCTTAACATCCCTCCTTCATGTAATGCATATGTGTAGGGAAGCTAACTTAGCGTCTTCCTCTTCATGAATGTATATAGCATATAACATTTATTGATCTTTGTTTACTTTCAATTGGTATCAAGATGCTTCATTGACATATTTTCAATTGATATCCTAATTGATTGTCACCCCTTATTGACCTTGTTTTTGTTTTAGACAAAAGGGGAAGAACATTGTTTTATTGTTTTGATTGACAAAAGGGGGGAGAAAGATTTTTACCCCTCATTTATTGTTTTGATTGTTTACCCCTTTGTTGATGATTGACAAAAAGGGGGAGAATAATTTGTGTTTTATATGCATACTTATGTTTTTGCATATATTAAGTTTAATTGGTATCTAGAGCATCTAGAGTTTTTGTTATTGTTTTATTAATTTAATTGGTATCTAGAGCTTCTAGAACATATTTATGTGTTTTATGCATGTTGATGCATACATGTTTATGCACATTCATTGCATATCTTTTTTTTATTTGTTTATGCATGAGTTAAGGGGGAGCTTCTTTGAAGCTTAACTTTAATCCATGCATATATAACTCCATGAGTTTTGTCATCATCAAAAAGGGGAGATTGTTGGCCCAAAGGTCTTCCACCCTAGTTTTGATGATGATTAACTCATGTAGTTATGTTTACTAATATTCTTGTGATTTTAAGTTTCAGATTATTAGCAAGATATTAGTTAATGATTAGCTTCAACAAAGGTGTTTAGAAGCTTTTCATGGTGATTTCAGGGCCAAAGCATCAAGATCATACCTTGCCTAGCTCATGGATCACGGTGTTTGTGGATCGAGTCGCCTTGAAGATGAAGATCGTCAAGAAGACTTAGGTATCCATAGTTTAGTGTGTTTTAGATCCATTTATAAAGCTTAGTATAGTTGATATGCTCAAGTGCACACACACACACGATTTATGTTTTGGATTTGGTTTTCATGAATAGTTTGATCAAAACAAGTTTAAAATAGTCTTTATGTATATTAGTTATGTTCTAGATATACATACATGCTTTTAACTTCCTAGACAAACTTATTTTGACTTTCCTATTCATGTATTGAAAAATCAAGTTTGATAAAATACAAGTGTTGGTTTTGATAAATTTTGCAAGACTCAAAAATGAATTGATATGATTGATATATGTCTTGAAATTTTTATCACAAGTTTGTGTTTCAATATAAAATGTTAAAACTATTTTTGGTAATTTTTAGAAGACTTAAAAGATTTTTCAAAATATTTTTAAACTGTTTTTCTGACTCAGATTTCTGTTCCAGGCTTCAACCAGTCGACTCTAAACTGAATTAGTCGACTTGGGATGAAGTCGGTCGACCGGGTCGGTCGACCGACGTGCACAGATCTGTGCACGTTTGGCAGCACTGGGACGGTCGACCCGGGCGGTCGACCGGGTCTGAGAGCAGTGCTCTCTATTTGTTTGGGTCGACCGTGCCGGTCGACTGTGTTTGCCCAACGGTCACATTTCTGACCGTTGGCGGTCGACCGGGCCGGTCGACCGGTAGCCTGTCAGGCTGCCACATCAGCCTAACGGCTAGTTTTCTGATGGGCCTATAAAAACCCCAATTCTTTGGGATTTTGGCCAAGGTTTTTAGAAGAGAAAAATTCCTAGTTTCCCTGAGTTTAAAACAAGTTTTCAAAAGTGTTTTTGGGCTTTAAACTTCCAATCTTATTTGTTTTAGGTTTTTGAAAAAATCAAAGAAAAGAGTATTTTGGGAGATTTGTCTTGGCTTTCATTTTCTATCATTTACAAGAGTTTTCCCAAGTAGTTTTTCTTTGTTGCTTGTTTTCTAAACACCTAGTTTCCACACTTGAGCTTATCTTCTTTCCTAATCTATTAGGATCTTGTTTTGTGGAAAAGAGAAAAGAAAGAGATTGTTTGTGGTCTTTGGAACCACTTGTTGTAAACACCCTTGCTCTTTGTGTATCCCTCTTTGGTAAAGGTGATCGGGTGATTGGTTTACTCCCTCTAGTGAGAGGTGGAGTTTGGTTTGTAACCCTCTTCGGTAGAGGTGTTGGTTGTTGGTTGTATTGGCTACGGGCCTACCCCTCGATTTTGAGGCGGTGTTTGAGAGAGGAGTTCGGTACTCCTTGTGTTATAACAAATCCTTCTCGGTGAAGGTTCCCTCGGTGGGAGTCTTCGGTGGACGTTATAGTGGATTGGAAATCCTACACGGTGGTGTAGGCGGGGATGTAGAGCAAGGTGCTCGAACCTCGAAACATATCTTGCTGTTTGCGTTTGATCCACTTGTCTCTCAACTCTCTCTCTCTCTCTCTTTATATTGTGCAAAGCATCATTCATATCATATCATCATACTTGCTTGTGTTGCCTTGCATTATTTCATATTGCTATCCATCCTTATATGCTTGGCTTGATTGTGTGTGTGCCTCACTTATACTTAACCACAAGAGCTTCACATAGCACCTCAACCCATTCAAGGGGAATCAAGAGGAGTTAGTCCAGAGCCCTTCACGGGGAATTCGGCTACACTTGTGTGTTGTATTAAGTGTGTTGCAAAATTTGCATTAGCTTCCGCATTTAGCGCATTTAGTTTCTAGATTAGCATTTACACCTATTCACCCCCCCTCTAGGGTTTTTCAAGGGGGACATTAGACAGAAGATCTTAGCTGAAGCCCACAGCTCAGCTTACTCTATACACCCTGGAGGAACTAAGATGTATCAGGATCTGAAGCAACATTTCTGGTGGAATGTGATAAAGAGAGAGATCGCACAATATGTGGCGAAGTATCTAGTATGCCAGCAAGTGAAGGCTGAACACCAAAGACCAGCAGGATTACTACAACCTTTTCCAATACCAGAATGGAAGTGGGAGCATGTTACTATGGATTTTGTCACCGCTCTACCCCGCAGTCCAAAGGGGAACAATGCAGTATGGGTAGTTGTTGACCGTCTCACTAAGTCTACACATTTCATATCATTCAGAGTGGGGCAATCTACGGAGCTTCTGGCAAACAAGCACATGAGGGAGATAGTTCGACTGCTTGGAGTTCCAGTGAGTATCATGTCGGACAGAGACACGAGGTTCAGATCTCTCTTCTGGGAGAGCCTTCAAGAGAGTCTGGGGACCCGTCTGAAGTTTAGCACATCTTATCATCCAGAGACAGACGGGCAGTCCGAGCGGACCATTCAGATCCTAGAAGACATGTTGAGGGCTTGTATGATAGACTTCAAGGAGTTGTGGGAAGACCATCTACATTTGGCAGAGTTTTCCTACAATAACAGCTATCAGGCGAGCATCAAGATGGCTCCATTCGAAGCCCAGTATGGCAGGAGATGCAGATCACCATTGTGTTGGGATGAAGTTGGTGAGAGAAGACATTTGGGACTAGATGTGATAGTACAGGCAGTGGACAAGATCAGGACCATCTAAGAGCATCTTCGTGCAGCACAGAACAGACAGAAGAGTTGGGCAGATTCTAATAGAAGACCGTTGGAGTTTCAGGTGAGAGAGCATGTGTTTCTGAAGATATCTCCGACCAAGGGAGTGATCAGATTTGTTTCTGTTTTCCTATAAATACTTGAATTCATTGAGAGAAATTTACAGCAGAAGGCTGAAAAGACTGAGAAAGGAGAGATTTGTGTATTGTAATGCGAGATTAGAGAAGATCAAGAGTTTTGTAATGATGATTTATAAATAAAATTCAGAGTTCTTTTATAAGATCGTGCATCATTTTCAGTCTAAGATTCCTCCACTGTTCTGTCTATTTTTGATGTGATTCTTTTCTTTTAATTGCATATTTTATTTTATAAATTCAACAATAATTTCTTGCATGTTTTCTTTTCTTTTCTTTTGTTAATTCTCTTGTCTCAACATCGTTTGGAGGAGGAAGACGACAAGGCGACGACAAGTCAGCGCCAATTTCAGGTTCCATCTTTCTTCTCCCTTCCTCTCTTATTTTCTTTATCGCTTATTTCACTTCGCCTTTACATTGATTAGTACTTTTTTACTTCTTTTACTTCTCACACTTTTAATGCTTAAAGATTTTTAGTTTTTAAACAAAACTCCAATCTTTATCCAAAGATTTCTCAACTTGCTTAAGATTATATAGGATTTTTAATAATTAAGTTTTAAACAAGTCTCTGTGGATTCGACCTATTCTTACCATTATATAATTTTGCTAAAAAGAATTCAGCAAGTTTAGGTTTTCATAATTTGTATGTGGTTTAAACAACGATGGATTTTTCATGAATTTCGAATGCGAATAGTTTTTGGCGCCACTATCGGGGACTTGTAAATTTTTTGTTTTTGAAAACCAACATTTAATCTTTTTCTAGTTTTATATAAAAAATTTTAAAAATTAAAAAATTCTTAGAAACTAAATCGTTAAAAAAAATTTAAAATTCAAAAAAATTTCTTTTTATTATTTTTCTTTTCTATCCCTAAGGTTTAATTTCAAAATTTGTATTTTGCAGGGATATTGCATGAACAAGTGAAGAATTGCACAACAGGATAGAGCTTGCTTGCTTGCTAAAAAATTGCATTGCTAAGCTAAAATAAAAACAAAAATTGCTTGCTTCAGAGTCGCGGAAAGGTTAGTTTTCTAACTTACCCACGAATCTCCTATTAGTGGGGTTTTAGAGGTGCTTATTGATTGAACTTTTTCTGCATTAGTGCAATTGCATAAAAAGATCTTAAGAGTTATCCCCCTCACATAAGGTCGGGAGTGATTACCCGTTCCTTGGCTCAAAAATTACAATCGCACATAAGTTTTTTCTAAGCTTGAACTAACTTAAAATCAAATAGGACTTGGCCACTAAGATTTCGAGCTCAATTAAATGGAACTATTATGAGAAAACTCCGATGAATACTTTCAAGCTTTTGAAGAAGAACTTCTTTGTCTTAGAAAGGGTGACTTAGTCATTGCGGCAGTGCCTGGCCTGCAGGAAGGACTGAATCGCTTGTTTGACGGGTTTGACCGGTAAACCCACAATTCTTCCAACCCACTTAGGAGCTGTCTAATTAGGGAGAATTTTATTCTCTTAAGACTAGTAGTTGAAAATTAATTACCTTCAAATTAAATTCAAGATAAAGAAAATACTTGATTGGAATTAATTGGTTAGGTCATCTTGTGTGCAATCATATTTAGGATTTAAAAAATCCTTCTTCAGAGCAGTACCCTGGTTCATGCAAAAGTGGGTTCGTGTTAAGAGTCGATTAGAATCCATTACTATTTTTAACCCTACTGCAATAATGGGTGATGCAAATGAAACCCAACAAATGACCTTAAAGAATTACATGTATCCTACAAGGTCCACCCAACCTTCCTGTATCACTTTGTCGGCCCTTATGGCAAATTTTGAGATTAAATCCGGTATGATATAAATGCTTTCAGTTTTTTGAGAATTAACCAATGAGAACCCATAACAACATGTTAGGGAATTTAAAGATATTTATGGAACCATGAAATATAATCAAATGACAGAGAAATCCCTAAAACTTAAATTGTTTCCCTTCTCCCTAAAGGAAAAAGCCAAATCTTGGCTTCTTTTTCTCCAGCCTCGCTCAATTTCCACTTGGGTAGGTGTAGCTGAAGCATTCTATAGGAAGTTCTACTCCAAGTAGAAAATTGCTACCATATGTTATGTCCTCAACACCTTTCATCAATTACAAGAGGAGACGTTTTTCACATATTTTGAAAGATTCAAGGATCTTTTGCTTGAGTGTCCTCACCACGGATTTGAAAAGATCTATTTGATCCAAATGTTATATGATGGCTTAGACTACCCAACTAAGATCACGATTGAGTCCCTTCGCAATGAATCATTCACTAGTAAAATCGCCAATGATGCATGACAATTTTTCAAAGTTGTGGCAGAAAACACTTAAAATAGGAACCTGTTGATGTTAAGTAACCCACCACCACTACAACTACCATCAACAAGGGTGGTATGCGTAGACTTAATCTAATTTTGAAACTGATGCCAAAATGACATCAGTTATGAGAAGACTTGAAACTTTAAAGATGAGCAAGAGAGCACAATCTTCAGTTCCTGAACCATCTAAGCCAGTGGTGTCTCCCGTTTATGTCCTTTGTGACAGTCAAGACTACTTGATTGAACAATGCCCTGCGTTGCCAATTATTAAAGTGGAGCAAGTAAATGTACTCAATACATTTCATAAGCCTAACCTAACAACAACCCATTTAGTGAAACATACAATCCGGGATAGCGGAACCATCCCAACGTTTCATGAAAATCTTCTCAAGGATAAGGATATGGTGGATCATCATTTCAAAAACCATCTTAAAATAATCAATTTCACAAGGGAAATCAATTCAATCTAATACCATATGTCCCTCCATATATCCTCCCAATCAATGAAAACCATCTTTAGAGGACACTCTCCAACAATTCATGCAGAACCAAGCACAACTAATCAAACTCAAGTCCAAATATCTCACAATCAGAATCAGGCGATACCTCGGCTCAAGTTCAGATAGATTAGTTAGCTGCATCTGTTAGGGGGGAGAGAGAGAAAGGACATTTTTCTAGTCAAACTGTGCCCAGCTGAGAGGACAACCTGTTCCTCAAAATACTTTTACAGGCCAGTTCATAATTGGTTCTGCTTCAAACCGTGAAGTTCAAGCCATCCATACTTTACGGTCGGGCAAGAGAGTGGACAACTAAGTCCAAGCTCCACCAAAAAATCCTAATGTTATCAAGAAAAAGAAAAAGAGAATACAAAGGAGTTAATAAAGAAATATGACCAAGTTATTATTGACAATTAAGAAAAATCCTTTGTGCCAAAGCCCCATTTCTTCAACATCTTCAACCAACTAGGAAGAAAAATCACTGTGAGGAAATTTTAAAAGTTTTCAAGAATGTCCAAATCAACATCCCCTTCCTAGATGCCATCAATCAGATTCAAAGGACCTAACCACTGTTAAAAGGAAAATTTTTGTGCCTCGTGAAGCTGCATTTGCTACACAAGCATCCTTTCTCATCCAGCAACCTATTGCACCCAAGTATGAGGATCCGAGGAGTTCAACTATTCTGTTAGGATAGGAGATCAGGTTATGGATCAGTGTCTGCTAGATCTAGGGGTAAGTGTAAATCTTTTATCTTATTATGTGCACAAATAATTAGGTTTAGGGAGTTACAACCCACTAATCTTACATTACTTCTAACAGATAGGTCGGCTAAGATCCCCAAGAAAATTGTTGAGGATGTTATTTCGAAGGTCGGCGAATTTTATTTCCCTGCGGACTTTATGGTCTTAAACATTGAACAAGTTAGAGACCCAAGCAATCACTTCCCTGTGATTTTAGGGAGATTATTCCTTACTACTGCTGATGTCGTCATTAGATATAGGAATGGAGTCATGACCTTGTCGTTTGGGAATATGACAGTCGAGCAAAACATTTTTCACACTAGTTCCCAACCATATGTATTGGAGAATCTTGAGGAGGTCAATATGATTGATGTGTCGGTCAATTACACGTTTGAGGATTCTTGCTATGAAGACCCCTTGGAGAAATGCTTGACCCATTTTAGAATGAATTTTGACATTGAGGAGTCTATAGAAGAACTCAACGCATTGTTAGATTCTGTTTCATCATGGACACCAACCTATGGAGACCCAACATAGAACCCTTGCCATTGCCAACATCTATTCTTGTTCCATCAATCATCGAACCTCCTAAGTTGGAGCTTAAGCCTTTGCCAGACACGTTAAAATATGCCTTTCTAGGTGAGTCAGAAACTTTGTATGTGATAATTTCTTCTCATTTATACAAGGACCAAGAAGGAAAGTTATTAAATGTTCTTGGTGATCATAAGGAAGCCAAAGGATGGTCCATAGCAGACATTAAGGAAATTAGCCCCTCTGTGGTAATGTACCAAATTCATCTCGAAGAGAATGCTAAAAACTCGAGAGAACTACAGAGGCGTTTGAACCCTGTTTTAAAAGAGGTAGTGATTGGGAGGTCATGAAATTGTTAGATGGAAGTATCATTTACCCTATCTCTGATAGTCAATGGGTTAGCCCTGTGCAAGTTGTGCCTAAAAAATTCAGAGTCACAGTTGTTGCTAATGAGAATAATGAGTTGATTCCAACTCATGTTCAAACTGGTTGGAGAGTGCACATAGACTATAAGAAACTTAACTTCATGACTAGAAAAGATCATTTTTCTCTTCCCTTCATCGACCAAATGTTAGAACGTCTTACCGGTTATGCGTACTACTCCTTTCTCGATGGTTATTCTACATATAACCAAATCCCCATTGCTCGTGAGGACCAAAAGAAAACGATATTCACTTGTCCGTTTGGCACATTTGCCTACCGTCATAAGCCCTTTGGGCTATGTAATGCACCTGCTACTTTTCAGCGGTGTATGTTGAGCATCTTTTCAGATGTGATCGAGTGATTTCTAGATGTTTTCATGAATGACTTCTCTGTCTTTGGGTCTACTTTTAATGAGGGTTTATATCATCTATCATTGGTATTAATAAGATGCAAGGAAAAGAACCTAACTCTTAATTGAAAAAAGGTCATTTCATGGTGAAATCTGAGATTGTCTTAGGACACATTATTTCTGATAGAGGTATAGAGGTTGATAAATTTAAGGTAGAAAATCTCCAAATTATCACCTCCTAAAACTGTTTGAGAGGTGTGATCCTTCTTAGGCCACGCTGGGTTCTACCGTCGCTTTATCAAAGACTTTTCAAAAAATTTCAAACCTCTGTGTAACCTTCTAGCAAATGATATTCCTTTGAGTTCACCTCTTTTTATTTGGTAGCCTTTGAAGGGCTCAAGACCGAGTTAACCTTGGCACCCATCATCCGACCACCTAATTGGAATCTTCCATTTGAGGTGATATGTGATGCTTCTGATTATGAGATAGGGGTTGTCCTAGGCCAGTGAGTGAATAAACTTTCTCATGTCATTTGCTATGCCAGCAAGACTCTTAACGATGCCCAACTGAACTACTCCGCCACTGAAAAGGAGTTGTTAGCAGTCATTTTCACTTTCGACAAATTTTGTCCCCTATCTTATAGGTTCTAAAGTCCTAATCTACACTGATATACAGCTTTAAAGTGCCTTCTCACCAAAAAGATACTAAATCCTGTTTAATCTGTTGAATCTTACTCCTACAAGAATTTGATCTAAAAATTCACGATAAAAAAGAGCTGAGAATGTTGTCGCAAATCACTTATCTAGGATAGTGGACGAATCTGTGTTTGACTCGCTTCTTGTCCTTGAGACATTTTCTAATGAGCAATTAATGTCTGTTTTCCCTTTGACTGTTCTGTGGTATGTCGATATTGTGAACTACCTTATCACAGAATAGATGTCAGATTCATGGACTAAGTAAGAACAATTGTGTTTCTTAGCTATAGTCAAAGGGTTCTTCTGGGATGAGCCATATTGTTTAAATACTGTCCCGATCAGATTATTCGACGCATTCCTGACTCTGAATTCAGGAACATCCTTTCATTCTGTCATGACCAAGCCTGTGGTGGTCATTTCAGTAAGAAGAAAACTGCTGCAAAAATTTTACAGTGTGATTTCTATTGGCCCACTTTGTTTTGTGACACTCATGTCTACTGTCAATCCTGTGATCGTTGTCAACGTTTAGGGAAAATTGCACGACGGAATGAAATATCGTTAAACCCAATCTTAGTTATCGAAATCTTTGATGTTTGGGGTATCGACTTCATGGATCCCTTCCCTATGTTTCATAGATACCAATATATCCTTGTGGCAGCTGAATTTCTCTAAATGGAGGCCATAGTATGAGAACCAATGACCACAAAGTTGTGTTAAACTTCTTGAAAGAAAACGTATTCGTTTTGGCTTCCCTCGTGCAATCATTAGCGATGGTGGAAAATATTTTGCAATCGTACATTTGAAGCCTTAATAAGAAAATACTACATCAATCATAGGGTAGTCACCCCTTATCATCCACAGACTAGTGACCAAGAAGAGGTTTCCAACAGAGCCATCAAGACTATTCTAGAGAAAACGGTAAACATCACTACGAAAGATTGGTCTATTCGATTGACTGATGCCTTATGAGCATACAAACTGCATTCAAGACTCCTATTAGAATGTCTCCATATAGGTTAGCTTATGGCAAAGCTTGCTATCTTCCTGTCGAGTTAGAACACAAGGCATACTGGGTAATCAAATGCCTAAATTTTGATATAAATGAGGCAGGAGAGTCTAAGAAACTTCAACTGGATGAGCTTAAAGAGATAAAAAATGATGCATATGACTGTGCAAAATGGTACAAGAACCTTATGAAAATGATTCATGATCGAGTCATAATTCGTAAGAAATTCCAACCAGGATAGAAAGCCCTGTTTTACAATTCACGTTTACATCTCTTTTCATGAAAACTGAAATCCCGTTAGACCGGTCCCTACATTGTTCATAAGGTGCACCCACATGGTGCAATTAGGTCCACAATATCACAGATGGTACCACTTTTCAAGTGAGTAGCCATCGATTAAAATCATACTGTGAGTATCTGAGCCCAAAAGTAGAGAAAATTCTTCTGGAAGATTCTGTTTATCAGGATTGATCTCTATACACGCTAAGGATCCATTTCTATATTTTAGTTTTTTGTGTTTTTTTCTTTTTCTTTAGGCAATTATGGATGACATTCACTCATCCTCATCAGTTACTATCTTTCTTCACATGCTTACGATTGTATCATATTGTGTATTCATTCATACATTGAGGACAATGTATGAGATAAGTGTGGGAGAGAAGTTCTAACATAAGTTTTTTTTTAGTTTTCTTGTATATAAAAAAATATTTTTGAAAAGAAAAATAATACTTTGACTTATTTTTGTAAGAAATTAAGTTAATTTTAAGGAATAGGAGAATCATAATTAGGATTTCTTATACTTGGTTGAAATAAGAATATTTGTTTAATTTCTAAGGTTAGGAAGATAAATTAAAAAAAGTAATTTAGTCTTATTTTACCTTGATGAAATATGCATATTTTATACACTTACACACTGAGGGTTCAAAAACAAAGATTCTTATGCCTTATAAAAAAAAAAAAGAAAATATATATAATAAGAATCCTCTGATTATGCTGGGTTTTTGTGCCTCATAAAGCATAATTATTCACGCCTAAAAGTGGTTCATATTATCAAATAAAATTCTTAATTTTGTGGCCTTATTTGCTCAAGTCCTAAGTCCTTGGGGTGTTTTCTCACCTGGTGTCCTAAATCGTTCGGTTTGGAGTCACCGATTAAGGCTCGTTACATGGGCAATTTAGAAAGCCTCAGAGAGCTAAAGAATATTACCACTAATATATACATAAATAAGGCATAAGAGTTAGACTTAAAGAACCCTTAGTCAAAATATTAACGGTCACAAGATGCATATGATTTAGGATAAAATAATAGACTAAATGAGAATACAATTTTATTCCTAATTTTGATTGATAGCAAATCTTTGAATAGTTCAGTGCTCCAATAACTTATAAATTGCTTAATTCTTGTACAAACACATCAAATATTTTCTCTTTTTTAAAAATGCATTTTTGAAAATACTAATAATTTATTTCTCTTTATGGATTTTGTGGGCGCAATCCACTGAAAATCCTCACGAGACAAAACTCGTTCTTTAGGGGTAACCTAAAAGTTTAATGGCTTATTGCACATGCTAAGTGCAATCGTGATTCCTATGAAAGTGAGTTAGATTAGGTTAGTTTAGTTTTTCTTTTGTTTTTGTTTTGATCGAGGACGAGCAAAAGATAGGTGTGGGGGGTGTGTTTGGACACATATATTGTATAATTATCACAGCATGCCTATATTTATTCTATAATAAATCCTACAACTCGCTTGTCTTAATGTCTAAATTCATGCAGGATATGATAGAGAAGATAAGCATAAATCCTATCCAATTAAATCCAAAAGTTCAAATCAACGAGGATCGATTCAAATCTAGAGGCCATCTTATCTAAAGACTGGATCTATCAGATAAGATAATACCATAAAAAATCAAAGGAAAAAAACGGAATTTTTGAAGACAAATCGGTTTCGCTGAGGATAAAGGGATAGAATGTCAAATCTAAAGCAAAATCTGAACTTCTGAGAGGATAAAAGGATAAAGGAGAATTCAATGGACGAGAGCCCCCAGAACCAGAACCAATGGCCATGATCTAGCCTCAGAAACGCGGCCCATGCCGTGTTTTCGTGACACTTCATTTGAATTAAGGGGAGCGTTTCTCCCCCTATCTCCTTATGATATCCTTTGTTTCTATTTTTTTATAAATACTTATATTCTTTGAGAGAAATTTACAGTAGAAGGCTGAAAAGACTGAGAAAGGAGAGTTTTGTGCATTGTAATGCGAGATTAAACAAAATCAAGAGTTTTATAATAATGATTTATGAAAAAAATTCAGAGTTCTTTTACAAGATCGTGCACCGTTTTCAGTCTAAGATTCCTCAACTCTTCTCTTTATTTTGATGTGACTCTCTTCTTTTCATTACATATTTTATTTTATGAATTCATCAATAATCTCATGCATGTTTTCTCTTCTTTTCTTTGTTAATTCCTTGTCTTCAACAGCTTTGGAGGAGGAAGACGACAAGGCGACGACAAGTCTTGTGCTAATTCCGAGTTCCATCTTTCTTCTCCCTTCCTCTCTTATTTTCTTCATCGCTTATTTCACGTCGCCTTTACATTGGTTAGTACTCTTTTACTTCTTTTACTTTTTACTCTCTTACTTTTAATGCTTAAAGATTCTTAGTTTTTAAAACAAAACTTCAACCTTCATCCAAAGATTTCTCAACTAGCTTATGATTATATGAGATTTTTAATAACTAAGTTTTAAACAAATCTTTATGGATTCGACCCTATTTTTACCACTACATAATGTTGCTAAAAAGATTTTAGCAAATTTAGGTTTTCATAACTTGTACGTGGTTTAAACAATGATGGATTTCTTCTTGAACTTTGAACCGTGAACAGTTGCCACCATGTAAGCAAAGGCAGTTGTCTCTGAAGTAGATTTCAAAGATTGGGATTCAATGTTGGCGGAGTGCTCATCATTCACCTCAATTCTCTTGGCTAATAGACTGTAGGACTAGGGCAATTGTTCCTGTATGGGTCTAAGTGTGTCGGTATACCTTTTCAGGTTTGACAAGATATCCTTCAAACCTGCAGATTAGTCAACATCTGACTCCTTTGAACTGACAGTCGTTTGCTTCCCTTTGGACTTGCTTGGTGTAGAACTTGACCCCACCATGTTTGCATTTACTTCTGGGTACTCGACGTCAGAGAATGATTTCTTCTTTCGGGATTGTCATCTTTTAGCTGAATTTAAACCCGCTGACAACCAACTAAAAATCGAGGATTTGTTTATCTGAAAACTGCTATGGCAATCAGAAAGTACTACTATGATGAGCCGCTCGCAGTGACATTGAAGAGTGATTTGATGAACACTCATTTTCCTCATCATGTGGTCCATTAGGTCCGCTGGGGGACATTTGAGGAACTAGCCTCAAACTCTTGGGGTTAGGGCTTCTTGGCATTTTATGTCTTGAAGACATGCCATTCTAAAGCGGGTCTCACGTTGCTTTGTTGTGATGCGAACCTCACGCGGTGTTGAAACACGGATCTTCAGTGTTGGTTGAGCCTGACTCAGAATGCAAGCCTCGCATTTAGAATAAGAAACGCAGGCGTGGCATTTTGAGACAGGCAGAACGCGGGTCTCGCGTTATAAACACGATCTTCGCGTTCTGAGACAGGCAGAATGCAGGTCTCACGTTTTGGAGCAGGTAGAAAGCGGGTCTCACATTAACCTCGCGTTGTTGAAAAACGCGAGACTTGCGTTCTTGAACAGAAGTGCAATCCTTACATTGCTTGAAAGAAACGCGGGTATAAACCTCGCGTTCTGAATCTGCAGAACAGATTGTCTCCACAGAATTTTCAATCTGTTGTCGACGAGCACGATGCCTTCGTCAATGTTTAGCATTCCGGTTGAGCGGTAAGGGTTGTTGAGAACTCTCGGTAACATGAAATTGCAAAGTTCGAAGAGGAGAGTGATGGCGGGATTGATCTTTACCATCGTTGTGATCGTGTACTAACGCATTAGCCCCAGGTCTCCTGAGAGATATTGACGCGGGTTGCATGGGTTGCACGAGAGGTTTTCAGAACCTCATTATAAGTGGCACCACTTGCGCTTGAAAGTACACCTAGAGGGGGTGAATCGGTGTAGTGCTAATCTAAGACAAATAATGCAAAATTAAAACTAAATGCTAAATACGCACTTATGAGTAACCACGACTGAGTCTGAATTCCTCGTGAAGGGCTCTAAACTTCTCCTCACGATTTCTCTAAATTAAGAGTTGAGATGCTTCAATAGCTCTCTTGATTGAACACAAGTATGGGCACACAAATAATATCAAGCATATGAATATTAGCAAGTAAAGCAATGCAAGATATAAAGAGTTGAGAGTTAAGAGAAAAGGTCCAAATGCAAACAAGAGGATATATTTTAAGGTTCGAGCCACTGCTTTACGTCCCCGCATTCACACAGAAGGATTTCCACTATACACTATAGGATCTTCCACAAAGGGACATCCATCAAGAAATTGAAAATACAAATCGGGAGTACACAACTCCAACTCTCTCACAATCTTCTATATAAGAGGTAGGCACTAAGTCAAGCACAAAGTAAAGAAGGAATTATAATCTTGGTGATCCCATGATCACAAAAAAAGACTTGGTGATCTTAATAGACCACAAACAAAAACATTTCTCACAATACAAGATCCTAGAGGATAAATAAGCAATGAAAAGTTCAAGTATGTGAGTAAAACAAAGTGTTTGAAAAATAAATAATAAAGAAAACACTTAGTAAAAACTTCTTGTTAGATAAAAAAATGAAGAACAAAACTAGAATTCTCAAATATTATTTTTCTTTGATTTTTCAAAACTTTGTAAACAAATAAAGTTAGAGATTTGAAGCACACGAAAACTTGTTTTGAAAACTTGTTAAAAACTCTGTAGAAGATGAAAAATTTAGCTCTTGAAAATCTTGTAGAAAACTGGCCTCAAAACCTATATTTATAGGGGTTTGAAAAATATAGTTGTTGGGGTCAAAACAGGCCAGACAGGCCTGTCGGTCAACAGTCTAATGGTCAAATTTTTGAGTGTTAAGGCTATCGATCGACCGGATGGTCGACCGTCCCCAAAGGCAAATAGCCTGTCGACCAAACCTGAGAGTAGGTTTGATCCAGCCGGTCGACCGTGCGGTCGACCGGTCCAAAGGTTAAGGCCTTGTGCACATCGGTCGATCGCTCAGTCAACCGAGCCAAGCTTCGGTGGACCGGTCGGTCGACCGCAGGCAGTCCCAAAACAAGATTTATAGTTAGAGAAATTAGACTTTTAAATATCAATAAAATCAAATAAAATCTTATAAAATCTACAAAAATAAGTTCATGTAAATATTTGAAGTAAAAATATGTTTGATCAAAAATCAACTTATATTACAAACAATTTGAATTATTTTTAGGCATAGAAATTAAAGCTTAAATCGAAAACTGTATTTTCCAAAAACTTAGATTTTGAAATGGAAATTCTTTTCTCCAAAACTTGTATAAATACAAAAATAAGATATTGAAACACATTTGAAGCATAGTGTGTATGGATAAATCTAAAACACATATAAATGATATATCTTTATTTTTTTACATTAAATTCAAAAATAAGTTTTGATAAAAATAAAATTTAAAACCATGAACTAGATACATCAAAATAAGTTTTTCTAAACATATGAAGTATAGATGTATATGAATGAAATCTAACATATATAAATCATGTAAACTTATTTGATTCTATCTATTCATGAAACCGAGAGATATATTCTTGACACCCAATAAATCGGTTAAACCGAAGCCAAAAACTATTGAAGTTGTGTGTGTATATTTGAGCATATCAAAACTAAACTATCCTTACACAAGATCTAAACAATAAATAAACCTAAACTGAAGTCTTCTTATCGGTCTTCTTCTCCAAGATGACTCGATTCAAACTTGATCCAAATGAGCTTGACTCCTCTTAGAGTACTTAATGCGAACTTGAAGTGAGCTCTTGAATCAATACGTAATGGCTTCAAAACTCGAATCTTTGAATTCTTTCTTGAACCTACACACCTATTAAGATCTTGATCAATATTTGAGACTTAATAAATACAAGATCATTAGTACATTAACTACATAAGTTAGTCATCATCAAAATTAGGGTGAAATGTCCTTGGGCCAACAATCTCCCCTTTTTGATAATGATAAAACTTATGAGGTTGTATATGCACGGATTAAAGATAAGCTTCATAGAAGCTCCCCCTTAACTCATGCATAGCAATAAAACATATAAAGATATTCAATAAAGCTCTGATGTCAATAAACAAAATAAAAGGATATGCAATCAGAGTCATAAAACACATATGCATATGAATATGCATAAAATATATATACGTATACGCAAATAAACGCAAACATGCATATATAAACTAATATTTCTCTTTTTTTTGTCAATTATCAACAAAAGGGTAAAAGACCAATTGAAAGAAAAACAATCTTTTTATCAATTGATACCAATAGAAAGAAATGATACCAATTGAAAGTAAATTTTAAATCAAAAATTTATTTTTAGGTAAATACTAAAATTATTTTGCAATATAGATATTAATTTGAAAATAATACCAATGAAGGATATAGATACCAATATTGAAAATGTTAGCATTTTTCAAAGTAAATATTTTTCTTCAAAAAGAGTGGGAGTAAGATACCAATTGAAAATAAATACAATTGAAATATAAAACAAGAATTTTTTGAAATACCAAACGAAACTTATTCATAAGCTTATAAAGATACCAATTACCATTAAGAACATAAATTAAGCTTAGCATTAAATCAATTTGTGCTATTACACATATTTGTTTATAGCACAAGAAAATCATATATATGTATGTATGATCAATTTAAATACAATTTTGAAGTATGATGCATACATATATAGAAAACATGAGTATATAAAATGATATAGCAAAATAATCATGTGTATAACTCATATATACCACCCTTTTTATGACATGTTTAAAAGATATACATTTTGAGCATACAAGACATGATCGTCTATCCAATCGCCCTTGAAAGGTAGGGGTTTTCAACCGAAAATAGTTTAGCATATATTGAAAACTCTACCAATTGAAGAATACGAAACTAGTTTTAAGGTAATTTTGAAAAGTAGTACGAAGTCCTTCAAGAAAGGAATAAAACATAAGTATATCCACGAAAACATGCTAACTACACAAAAATTGACACTCAAAATCTATAAAGCATATAGATTCTCATGAATTCAAAATCATGAATAAACATAAAATATAGAGTGTGTAAAATCATGGAAGAAACATATACATGAAATAAATTAATGAAGCCCAATCAAAACAAATAAGTTCTTTTTATGAAATCATCAAACATGAGAAAAAAATTCAATTTTTATCAAAAACTAAATAAACTTCAAGGCATATGTATGTTTTGTCAAAACTAAAGCACACATATTTATCCTAAACATGAATTGAGTTTTTAAAAGAGTACATGGTGTAAAGCAAGTGACTCAAGGATAGAACATATATATCATGTAATTTAAACAAAATTTACATATACATGATATTAAACATATTTTTATGAAAAACATGTACAAAATAGGGAATACAAGTGTAAATATAGAAATCATCAAAACTAGGTTATACAAATACTGTAATGAGTAAACATGAGCAATGAACCATTCAAACATAATAATCAAGTGTAGCTCACTAATTGTATAGGTATAAGCACAAGTTTAATGAAAATTACATCTAAACATGTAATCAAAACATTAAGCATAAAACATCGAAACATGATTGAGAAGTCATTAGTATAAATGCAACTGTTATTAGAATTAAAATATACACAATAGTTAAACTATAGTGAGAACACAAAAGATATGAACATATAAACATGGGTGTATCTCAAAATGCTATATATGTATATCGCAAGTCTAATAGGTATTGCATTTAAGCATAATGAGCATGAAAATCAAGACTGTTAAAAATCATCAATAAGAAAGCATGTAAGCATAAACAAGGAGTTAGAAGACAGTTACTAAACCCAACTGAACTAATCTCTATATCTCCAAACTATGGTGGTTCTTCCACCAAACCTCCTTGATAGTGATGCATTCAATATTGCGTCATTTAAGCTCAAAACACTCCACCACTAAGGCACTACTACTCTCACGTCTTGTGAGAGTCCACACCTATATCAAATGCAATAGGAGTGGATTTTGGTACCCAAACTTTCATGAGTCCTCCGGGGTTAGCACCTTTCCTAACCCAAACATGTTTACTTGCAAAATTTAAAATATTTAACCTGTTATAATAAAATTTTGCAAGGTGGCCCTTGCGACCACAATGTGTATAAGTGTACACTCTAGCATATATTGAATCTTGTGTATGAGCATGATGAGCACGTGTATGCCGTGAATGGTGTACATGCATATGTGGAGCATGTTTCTTATGAAACATGAATTCCAATCTTTTGTGGTTCATGACACAATGGCTCAAAGTGGAGCCCAAACAATCTACACTCTTCTTCAACATATAAATATCATTATTAATAGAACAAGATGTGGTATAAGTATGAGAAATAAAATTCTTTTCACAAGAAGATGGAGCTATAGTAGCATAGCAAACATGAGAATCTAAATTATTTTTCAAAAAAAATATTTTTAAAGAAATATATTCTAATTCTTTAGATATTAAAACAATTTTGTTTTTCAAAGAATCATTTTCTTTTAAAACAAAATCAAATTTTGAAGACAGAACCTCATTTTTCTTCAAAATATCATTAAACTCATTCTTTTTTTCAAAATCTCATTTTCTTTTAAAACAAGATCAAGTTGGGTTTTCAAGAAATCCTTTTCACTTAAAATCTCAACCCTCTCTTTCAAAACTAAATCAAGTTTTAAAAATAATGTCTTATTTTCTTCTTTAATTCAAAACTCTTACTTTTCAAATGTTTGTATTTTGAGAGCGAGTTTTCACAAAAACATGAAAAGCTCTTCATTTAAAGCATGAGTATCCATACTACTGTCATGATCATTAGAAGAGTTGGCACAATCATCAAGATGAGTATCCAAAGTTACCTCAAGGGAGTCATTCCCTTGGACATGAAGCAAGCTTGGTCAGACTCATCTATTCTTGGTTCTCTCTCCAAAATGTGTTGAGTTTGTTTCTTGAGAGAGGTCAATGTGTTTCACACTGCAAAAGTGGAATCACAATGAGAATCATAAATAAATGATCTTTACTTAGTGTGTGCTTTAGTGCATCCATGACTTGTGCATTGGCCTCTAAGTACTTGCCATTATCAACATATGATTTCTTTGTAGTGGCAAAGTAAACATGCAATCCTAGGGCTTTCAAAGATGAACTCATTTTAAATTTCCACATATCTATATTAGAGGCATCACATAGGTGGAGGAAGATAATCCATGAGTGCAATGAACGTGTGCAAAACAATAGACTAAATTAGCAATCTAAGGATCACACTCTTAGGTAGTTAAACTGAATATCAGGAGCGCTAGCTCTGACATCAATTAAAAGTACACATAGAGGGGGGTGAATAAGTGTAGTGCTAATTTAAGACAGATAATGCAAAATTAATATTAAACGTTAAACACACACTATGTGTAAACAAGAGTGAGTTTGAATTTTCAGTGAAGGGCTCTAGAGCTTCTTCTTATGATTCCTCTAAATTAAGAGTTGAGGTACTTCAATAGCTCTCTTGATTGAACACAAATATGAGCACACAAATAATATCAAGCATATCAATATGAGTAAGTAAAGTAATGCAAGATATAAAGAGTAGAGAGTTTAGAGAAAAGATCCAAACACAAACAAGAGGATATGTTTCGAGATTCAAGCCATTGTTCTACGTCTCCACCTTCACACAGAAGGATTTTCACTATTCACTATAGGATCTTCCACAATTGGACATCCACTGAGAAATTACAAATACAAATCTGGAGTACACAACTCCAACTCTCTCTCATAATCCTCTACAAGAGGTAGGTACTAAGCCAAGCACAAAGTAAAGAAGAAATTACAATCTTGGTGATCCATTGATCACAAATAAAGACTTGATGATCTCAATAGACCACAAACAAAACTCTTCTCACAATACAAGATCCTAGAGGATAGATAAGTAATGAAAATCTCAAGTATGTGAGTAAAATGAAGTGTTTGGAAAAATAAACAACAAAGAAAATACTTGGGAAAAACTTCTTGATAGATAAAGAAAATGAAGAACAAAACTAAAATTCTCAAATATTGTTTTTCTTTGATTTTCCAAGACTTGAAAATAAATAAAGATAAAGATTTGAAGCACAAAAATTGTTTTGAAAACTTATTAAAAACTCTGTAGAAAATGAAAAATTTAGCTCTGAAAATCTTATAGAAAACTGGCCATGAAACCTATATATATAGGGTTTGGAAAATATAGCCGTTGGGGTCAAAACAGGCCCAGACAGGCCTATAGGTCGACCGGTCGGTCGACTATCCAATGGTTGAATTTTTGAGTGTTAGGGTTGTTGATCGAATGGACGGTCGACCGCCCCCAAAGGCAAATAGCTTGTCGGTCGACGGTCGACCAAACCCGAGAGTAGGTTTGATCCAGTCGGTCGTCCGTGCGGTCGACCGGCCCATAGGGTAAGGCCTTGTGCACGTCCTTGTGCATATTGGTCAATCGCTCAGTCGACCGAGCCAAGCTTCGTTCAACCGGTTGGTCGACCGCAGGTAACCCAAAACAGGATTTATAGGTTAGAGAAATTAGACTTTTAAATACCCATAAAATCCAATAAGATCTCATAAAATCCACAAAAAAAAATTCATTTAAATATTTGAAGTACAAATTTGTTTGATCAAAAATCAACAAATATTACAAACAATTTGAACTATTTTTGAGGCATAAAAATTAAAGCTTAAACCGAAAACTGTTTTCTAAAATTTAGATTTTGAAATAAAATTCGTTTTCTACAAAACTTGTATAAATAAAAAAATAAGATATTGAAACACATTTGAAACATAGTGTGTATGGATAGTATCTAATGCACATATAAATGATATATCTTTGTTTTGACGTTAAATCCAAAAATAAGTTTTGATAAAAACAAAACTTAAAACCATGAACTATATACATCAAAATAAGTTTTTCTAAATATATGAAGCATAAATGTATATGGATGAAATCTAGCATACATATAAACCATGTAAACTTATTTTGGTTCTATCTATTCAATAAATCGACAGATATATTCTTGAAACTAAATAAACCAGTTAAACCGAAATAAAAAACTATTGAACTTTTGTGTGTGTGTATACTTGAGCAAATCAAAACTAAACTATTTTACATAAGATCTAAAACAATAAACTAACCTAAACTGAAGTCTTCTTGTCAATTTTCTTCTCCAAGATGACTCGATTCAAACCTGATTCAAATGAGCTAGACTCCTCTTAGAGTACTGATGCAAACTTGAAGCGTGAGCTCTTGAATCAACAAGTGATAGCTCCAAAACTCGAATCTTTGAATCCTTTATTGAAGCTAAACACCTACTAAGATCTTGATCAATATCTGGGACTTAATAAACACAAGATCATTAGTATCTTAATTTATAAGTTAGTCATCATCAAAACTAGGGTGAAAGGCCTTTGGGCCAACAGCGCTGTGAGCAGTGATGCGAGCCACTTTGGGAGAAATCTCCGAAGGGATTCGAGAGCGAGTCCCAAAAGAGACTTTACGGTACTGTCGCGTTGCCTTGGGGCTAGCGGAGCCTGAGGAAAGAAATTCCTCAAACTTTTCTTGGTGGAATTCAATGACGAAGGATTCTACCGTCTTCCCGAGGAGCTGGACATCAACTTGCACCATGGTGTTCTCGTCAATAGAGAATAAAGTCCCTAGCGACGTCACCATCTTTTGTTTGGTTGGAAAAATAGAATTTCTTTGAGTGGATGAAAAATTACAATGGAATGATTCTAATTACAAAAGAGGAAAAAATAACTGGTTCTCTCCTTTATTTAAGATTGGGTTCTTCGTATGGCGATGGAGAGTGATTCTTGTTCTCTATTGGTCGGATGAATAACAAGCTTCTCTTTGGAATTGTTCTCAAAAATCAATCAGGAAAGGGCTCTATTTTTAACACACTAAGTATTTAGAGTCCACTGATTTCTCCTTCTGAAAAAGCAAGAGGAAAGCAAGATGCTTTTTGCTCTCAATTTCCAAAGGTTTCTCTTTCTTCTCTGGCTTCCTCTCCAAAAGTCCTCCCCTTCTTTCATAGCTCCTCAGGCTATTTTTAGGGAGTTAGGGAGGGTATAATTATCCCCTATAATTCCTCCATAATGAGAATTAACTCCCACATTATATGGAGAGTTAATTGACCCAGTAGGGATCAGCTATAACAAAAATATGGGTCTCACGATAAATGCGGACCTCGCGATGTTTGTTGTAGACGCAGACGTCTCAGTTAGAATGCGGAGTTGCTCAGACCCGCGTGAGGCGTAAGATGTGGAGTTGCTCAGATCTGCATTTGAAGTGGAATGCAGAGTTACTCAGACCCGTGTCTGAAGTCTCTTTTTTCCTTTGGACGCGAGGTTCACATCTTAGTTGAAACGCGCCTTCGTGTTGAAGTGAGGTTCGCCTCTGATAACTTGTCCTTAGT
This sequence comes from Agave tequilana, assembly GCA_038442645.1. Taxonomy (NCBI): domain Eukaryota; kingdom Viridiplantae; phylum Streptophyta; class Magnoliopsida; order Asparagales; family Asparagaceae; genus Agave; species Agave tequilana. The sequence goes on from JAVJIF010012668.1 coordinate 117,082, forward strand.
GATTTTTAGACAGCCTACAACGTCATTATGACTGAAATAGTATGGCAGAAATGATTAATATTCTGCAGATTTGGTTGACTGATAATCTTTGGATGTGGATCGACTTTTGCGGAGATTGGAGATTTGAATTGGAGTCGTTTTGACTCCTCCTCCATCTAGAAATTGGGGGAGCCCTATGGTTGAAATCTGTCCATCTTCAAAAAACTTTCTTTCTTTCAAATTCCTTGTCCTAGTGGATTCTAGTGGTGAGGAAGAGCTGGTGTCCTCGGTGGTATGCGGCTGATCGTTGGAGGGTAGGGAGGTTGTGCCCTTAGCGATTTTGATGGCCTTTTCCTTGGATGTTCCCTTGATGGTTCGCTTCCTTGGGGCCATAATTGATCTGATAGAGGCTTTTGAGGAGAATTTTTAGGTTTTGTGAAGGAGAAATCTTGAGTGTAAGATTTTAACTCTTACTGAAAACACCAATTTGTGATGGAGATTTTCTAATAAATTAATCGAACAATTGATCTCACACCACAAGCAAATGAGTCTCTTGATTTTTCTGTGATAATTGAAGATTTTAGCACAGTAAACAGATGGGAATAGAGGATTTTTTTGTGAAAAACCAAATTGGGAAAAATCACGTAGAGGAGGGAGAGAATTCACAGCAATCTCAAGGTTGCAATGAATTCTACAGAATCTTCTTGTGTTTACAACTTCTCAAATGCGATCCTCTTTCTCGATGGATCTGCAGGTACATAAATACCCTGTAGTGTTGTGATTTAGGACACGAATATTTCAGATCTCCATAACCGTATAATTTGCACACTGTGATTTTTTTATAACTGCTCAGATAATAACGCCTGATTATTGGGATTGATGTGCAGAAATATCTACCATTATCCATAACTGTTCCCACTAATAATAGGAGCGCTGAAACATTTAGAGCGTAGGGATATTCTGATGGCGTAACTGACTTCATGAATCAGGAAATCCTGCCGCTGAGTTGTATCCACGGTGGAGGCAGAAGTCTCCGCGGAGGGCCTTTGCTGTTCCGACTAGTGAGATGGTTTCGTCTGAGTTGAATATCAGGGTAACAATCCCGGATAGATATGGTCAGAGAGGGACCTGGCAGTTCGCATGTTGAAGAGGGACCTCGGGTCAGAGAGGGACCTGGCAGTTGCGGATGTCGGAGAGGGATCTCAGGTCGAGTGTGGACTCGGGGCAAGGTCCGAAGCTTTCTCCTTGGACCCACAATGGTCCAGTTTGTATGTAGAGTTTGTTGCTCGCTTGAAATACTTCTGGTATAGTGGGACATGTGTCACGATCTTGACGAGGGTCAAAATATGACCAATACACTCAATAATGAATATCAAACTATAATATAAGATTTAATTGCAGAGATTAAATCATAAACGTATAAGAGTAACACCCTCACCTTGATGTCCCCGGTCACCGCCCGCTGCCTCGCCCGTCACTCGTTCCCTGGCCGCACCGCACAACTGCGACCAAGCCAGTACACCATTGCCTCCTCCTTGGCCCCGTTTTGTCTTGCTCGCAACACTACCCGTTGGCAGCCTCCCCTCACCCCACCGCTTGCTGCAACAACCGCCGCATCAACCAGAGAGGGAGAGAGGGATTAAAAGAGAGGGAAGAAGGGATAGAGATAGAGAAAGTGGAATTGAAGGAGAAGGTATTAGGGTTTGAGAATTTGGGAAAATGAGAGGGGTGAGATCAGTTGAGAAATGAGGGATGGAAGAGAGAGACGAGGGAGATAATTATCCCTTTTTACATTTACAGTCCCAAAATTTTCATTTTCATTTTTTTATTAACAATTTCTTCTTTCTTTCATCACGCCACATGTATCCATAAATCTCAAGAAAAATCCTAGCCATTGATCACATCCCTACATCCACACCTACCGCACTACATAAATACCTTAATTTAATTAGTCAAATTTAATCAAGAAATACTAATAAATCTTTGTACTTGTATACCATTTTCTTGTACATATACATGTAGTTAATATATAATAATTATATATATACATATCAAATTATTCATACACTTTTATATACACTTATATTTATAATTACCCAATTTCATTTCACTTTAATTTTTTTCTCCAAATTTTCGAGAATTCATTTTCACACAAAATTAATTAAATCATCATTTCCAATAATTCTGTATAATCTCATTAAATCAAGGTTAAAATATTAAATCAAGATTTTAATAACCATGGTGTTACAGGGGGCACGTAAGTAGCCACAATAGTGCAACCCGTTTGCTAAGTTGACATAGTGATTCGTTGGTGTTCGGCTTAGATTTAAGAAATCTTTCATCGAGATGGAGAATTATGAGAGAGAGGATTTAAAATCAAGGAGATTAAGTTTTTTAACTCATTGGCAAGAAAGAACAGAGAACGGGTCGGTCGACCGCTAGGTCAACTGATGTGCACAATAACAACGACAGACAGCGTCAGTCGACCACTCGGTCGAACAACGTGCACAGTTGGAAGGAACATGCACGGGTCGATCGACCGACCAACAGAGTAGCATGCGTTAGGAGTTAGACTTGCGGTTGATCGCATATGGTACATGGTGCACATAGAAGCCAGTCGATCAATCGCACCCGATCGACTGACCAATGAAGAGCTGATTGGCACTGAGCAGATGGCCTAGAGATCGACCGCCCGATCAATCAACACGCAGTTCTGGCGCACTCCTGATTGGTTTTTGATTTGTATTCTCATTCGATTTCAGAATTTGTGGTTTCTTTTTCTTCGTGCATTCTCTGGTTATATATTAAGGGATGTTGTACCCTTCTTTGTAATCTGTATTGGTGATTTGATTAATAACCTCTCCTTTCTTCTCTGAAGATATATGCAAATTGCCGAACATCGTTAAATCTCGTATTTTCTACTTTGTTCTTTTTTCGTGCATTTGTGATTGTTCTCGGCAACTCTGATAGTTGTTCTGAACCTCCGGAAGACCCAATACTTCCCTCCCTAAATTTCTTTCTAGTTCCCACTTGTATTTTCTTTCTTGTAATATTTTTTCTTTTTATGTTGGTGGAGGTTTCCTTTCCTTGTTAATGATGAGATCTTAATCTTTATGTAAGCCACATGCACTCTTAATTTTAGATTATGCATGTAGGCCATCATATACCAGTTAATTATCAAAAAAGAAAGAAATTCTCATGACATCTCAAATGCTTCTATTCTTTTCCCTGACGCAGCTGATCCAAAAAG
>JAVJIF010012669.1:0-65000 GCA_038442645.1 Agave tequilana
AATCTGATTTGTGCTCTTTCTCTGAGATTGTATGTTATTTGCTGTTGATAGTATTGTTCTTTAGCATCTGAGATTTAGGGTTTCCTCTTTGTGGTTGTTGTCCGGCGCACAACACTGCTGAACTGAGAGCTAGAGATAGCTGCTATTCGTGATGGTGTTCCTGTAGTTGATGCAGTCCCAGTGAGAGCACAAACATCTGCAGGAGTTGAAGTCACTATATCACATTGATGTTGAATATGTGTTTGTAATTTTGGGCGGAGGAGAGTGTTGGATGACTGTAGTAGTGATAAATAAACTTCTTGATACATTGTAGTGTTTATTTTGGTTTTAATGTAACAGTGGCTGGGACTTCACAGTCTCATCCTTGTTCTCAAAAAAAAGACTAATACAATATCTACCCCACTCAAACAATAACCATCTGCATTGAACAACCACATAGCTCATGAGAGGAATTTTCCCTTTGGAATTAATCTGCTATCTATCCAAGTCTGTCTGTGTGCCTCCGAGAATTCTCCTTTTCATCCATTTTTCCTTTTTTTTGTTGTACATGCATGTACTACACTAATGAGCATGTTATTGCATAACTTTATATTTAAGCTTCTTCAGAAAGAGTATAGAAATGAGAGTAGCTCAACCAAGATTCAGAACTTAAAGAGTTTGTCTGCATGACTATTATTTGTTCAATTATATTAATCAAATTTCCATGTTTTAAAAAGAAGCAGCTAGACTTCAACTCCATATTCTGAAGAGAACATGCAAAACGAAGTGGTAACAAGGTTTATCCCTCAGGTTACCTAATGTTACCCAACTCTCCTCTTTAGTTAAGCAAGTTGTGATCCTTTTAAAGTTTTTGACTAATTTTTGTGGGTCCTTTTGTTCTAGTTTGATAAATTCCATTGGTTGACAAGATACATGAGTTCAAGTAACGGGCTATAAAATTCGAAGTTTAGATGGATATGTTAATGGGCTATTGTGGACTTTAAGCATACCAAGCCAAGCCTACAAACTCAAGCACAGCAGCAGCCAGACCCAGCAGCCCAGTGCCCAATAGTCAAAATAGTTCAGGAAAATTTAGCATAGCCCCCATTTGATTCTGAACATTGCACGTCTTGAGAACTAGCATGACTTCGTTTGATTGCTCTAATTTTCCAAATTTTTTTTAATGAGGCGGAGAATAATGAAGGGCTTTCGCCGTCTTCTCTTAGCTCTGATACTACTTTGATAACTGAAATAAATTTGAGTGGAGAAACAGATGAAACAATAATTATATAATTTCTGATAGAAGATACAATTCTTACTCAATTCTTTTTCTACTTCCTTACATACATTCTCACCAAACACTCCTTATATGGAGATCTAAATGACTCTTGAGATATAACTCTTGAACTCAAAAGACACATTTCTTCTTAAGGGACACAACTCTTCATCTCTAAGACACACAACTCTTTAAGAAATACAACTCTTCATTTCAAAAAGACACAACTCTTCATCTCTTATCAAATCCGGTTTAATTCTTAAAGGCCCCTTTTTTTTCTTGGTGAGATGACTGAAAAAGAATTCTGGGGCAGATTTTAAGGAGAAATCAGTTTGATTGATTTCATAGATTTTCCTGAGATGATAGTTTACAAAGGACTTTTATTTTTTGGCTATGATTGTGAAATAAAAAGTACTTTGATGCTAAATTTAAAGAGGGCTTCTTGCTCCTGGAGTCAAGATCATATGTATGTAAATAACAGGGACATGGGTTAGATTTGTTCCTCAAAGGGATACTATTTGACTTGGAGAATGCTTAGATTTATTTTGTACCCTGTAGCATGCATGCCATCTTCCAAGTCTCCACCTAACTTCTAAAGATCAACTTTGATTAGCATATGATTAATTTGTTGAGTCTTAGTTGACAATTACGACATCTTTGATCAAAGTTTCTTCTAGAAATGCATTTGATAAAGACATATTCCATTCTTCTCATCCAAGCTGTTCAAATATTTGACTCCCTGAAAAGCCAAGAGCTTGTTAGCTTTAAAATAATGTGCTTACCCTTTCAAAGTACTAACTACTAGCAGAGAACAGAAAATTAGTATGCAAAATCTTAGATTGTATTATATCTAGTGAACAAATGAATAACATTTGCTAAATATATCTGAAATTGTATTTGTCGGGGCCCATATCATATATGAAAACATAATCAAGTTTACATATAGCATAGTTTTGGCATTATTAATATTAAAATTTTGATTGAGGAGTGAGTTTTGTCAGCAAAATATTGACACTTCACAGTCCAAAGGAAGGGACATAGAAATAATACTGACTTCCATTGAATTACTCCAAAATCACATATTCAGACTTTTCAAATTTCAAATGCAAACTAGTACAAGTAGCTAAACACACCCTTCCAAAATTAAGGAAACTGATGCTTACACATGGGAGATGAACAAGACTGGAAGCAGCTAAGAGAAAGCTCACAAAATTCAGTAAAACAATTGATCAAAACCACTTAGTTTGATCATTTAGAGCATGACCTTACGCATTACCCTCACATTGCAGCTAATTGGTCTTCCTGCAGTTCTTCCTGATCTCTCCACTGGACCCAGTGAGGGGGCTGATGTCCCCCATCTTGATCATGGCCGCGATGAAATCAGAGTTGAAGGTGCTTGGGCTGGTGCTGTAGGTCGAGACCTGAGAGTTGGTCGACCCGCCATTGAACAGTTCTTGGTCGGAGTGGAGTAGGCCCTTCTTGTTGACGAGGTTCTTGTAGTAGTTATTGTCGAATGCGGTCGGGGTCTGGAGGTCTAGTGGTGCGAGGTTGTTGTCGCCGGAGCCAGAGGCGCTGGGGCAGTTGCCCTGCAGGGTTTTGGCGAAGGAGCTGTCAATGTCAGTGTCGTTGTAGATGTGGGCTCTGAAGTTGGTGCACCTGGCTTGGCCGATGGTGTGGGCACCTATGTTGAGCAAAATAGATCAACTATGAGGTATGTAACATAACATTGTTTCTCTCATTCTGTAGTATGTTTTTCTCTTCAAATTCAACTAATGCTAAACTATTATATGTTCATTTTAGCAATCAAATATGCAGTTAGGACTTTTAGTCAGATTAGTCTTGTGATCATGTGTTATATGCTCTTTTTGGATTCAAGAGCTCTAATTGTTTAGATAAACTCTTCCATATGTCATTTTGTGTGTCCGAGAAGAGAAATTTTTTCAGAAGGGAAGTCAAAAGAGAGATAAGTCTATGATGTGAAAGAGACCCAAGCTAGCCATTTACATGCATGTGGGCTGGTGAGATCAAGGTGAGTTGGAGCTAGGCTGAGTGAAAGAAGACTTTGATTAAGAAATTAATTTAGCCTTCTAGAATATTACAGAGCTTTGACAGTTTAGCTCCGAATGGGATTCTCAATTCTAGAACTTGACCAATATGCAACAGCTTATATTACTGGGTCAACCAGCAGGCTTTTAGTGCAAGACCACAAAGTTTGCAAATCTTAATAATCAAAGATTGTAACTAAAGCTTTTACATAAACTAATCAATAAAATTGGTATTGCATTTGATAGAAGAAAAATATTTCATACCAGAGAGTGCAACCATGTCCTTGGTTGAGAGACCCTGAGCTGAAAACTTGGAGATGAGGTTACTGAGGCTGGAGGTTGGAGGAGGAATGTTGTTGTTGGCTCCACTTAGACTTGCAGTCCTTGCATCCCTTCTCCCCAATTTCACATTCCAAGTTGGTCCTCCAAGCTACAAGCAAGTATCAATTGGCATGGAATTTAGATGAATGTCAATATTGTTCATTCTTGTATGTGCACCAAAACAAGCTAAAATTAAGGTATACACTCACTAGCTCTACTGAGTCCCTTGCAGTCACTGCCAAGACATCAGCACAAGATACAACCCCCGGGCACGCCTTCTCGACGGCAGCCTTTATCTTGTCGATGACATCGAACCCTCTGACCGAATTCTTGTTAGGATTTGCGGTCTTCTCACCTGTGAAGTTTGAGGTGTCGTCCAAGAGCAACGACCCGTCACAACCCTAGACCACATAAAAATGCATATAGAATAGTTAGTCACATATTGCAAAAATGATCTTAAATTGTATATCTATCTATCTATGGTATTTTGAACATAGATGTGCTATGTGACTTGTTTCGTTATGATCTTATTAATAAAACAGAAGAGAGTTTTTTTACAATTCATTCTAGAAAAAAGAATATGCTTGCATTGTATAAAAAAGTAATGAGCGTACATTAACAAAGCAGTCATGGAAGAAGAGGCGGAGAAGCGAGGCACCCATCCGCTTCTCGCTTGAGATAGCGGATTGGACCACCGGTCTGATTGTCGATAAGAGGTTGGGGCATGAAGAGGAGTAGAAGTTAGTAGTGAGCTGAGCTGAGGAGGTGCCTAGCAACACAAAGAACACTAGGGCAACAGGAGCAAAGGACACAAAGGAGGAAGAAGCCATTTGTGCTTAATCGCACTCTTAATCTTAATCAGTCAAATATAAGAGTACTGTTTTTGGCTTGAGAAGATATGTCAGCAATTGGGCCTTATTTATAGCAGCAGGGGGTGGGTGGATTTGTGGGACCCCCTTCACACCTAAACCATAGAAGATTTGCATGGGGATCAAAAGAAAAAAATGGCATTCACATTGATAACAATGAAAAAGTAGTACAATGCAGTGATAGAGATAGAGGGGAGGAGAACCTTTATCTTGTCAAAGGAGCTCAAGTGCCCTGTTTTGTTCTTCCTTTTGATATGGGGTGGTCAAAAGAATGACAGCCAACAAATCCCTAGTAATAAATTTGGGAAGGCTACCAACACTTATTTGAAGACACTGTGAGAGTCAATATGAAGGTTGGTTATATATTTTCCAAAGATGAGGTAACAATATAGTTGCATAAGTTATTTGATGTATGTCTAAGAAATTGAGTAAATGGTTGTTAGTAAAATTAAAGTGAAATTGGAGGGATAGAGTCATCTTCACTCCTAGAAAGTAGCAAGGGATACAAGTTAGGGTATTTTCAAAATACAAAAGAGTGATCCATGGGTCTGTTTGATATCAAGAGGACATGTGGCATACATTGGGTAACCAAGAAGGACAATGTGTCTTTGGTTCCAAACACCTAAACCAGTGCCCTTAATCACAACTAAATGTTCAAATAAGGATCGTACATTCATGTATGAATAGATATGATTCATTATAGAATGAGATTAATACACAACAAGGTCTGATGTTAGTTCTACTTAGGACAAAATACAATTGGTCATATAATAATAAACGAGTGTGATTAAAAAAAGTAAACACGTGACTTTCAATTTCCAGAATTGGGGGAGCCAAGAGAATAACTTGGCATACAAAGCCAAGAGCTTGGACTTTGAAATATTGGACTTTGAAATAATGGGAAGCTAAATGTTAAGAAAGCCTACATATGGCTAAAGTTTGTTAGGCAAGGAAAGACTTGAAGGCAAAGCAAATTAAGCTGCTTTGAAGAGGAAGATACATAGCTATAGGCTTAAAAGGACAAGTGTGGAAACTGACATTCATATTGCGGCTTTTACATTACTTTCTTTAATTAATATTGACCTCTTATATTTGTTATATCTTGCTTCATTGCCTGTAAAAGTTTAGTTATTTATAAACTCGGTGCTATAAAAGGATAAATGTAGAAAGAACTCATCAGATTTTAATCCCAAATTAGAATTTTAGTGGAGGAATGTTAAGTTAAATTCTCAATATAGAAGAGTGGTCAAAAATTATAATCATTAGATAATTATGTCGTTGGCTCTCTTAGTTTGTTGTGTTCGTATGAGATACAGAAATTAACCTTGAAATTGCATGAATAGGTAAATCTAATATCAGTATAACTATTGTATTTGCAACTTGTGCAAATGCTAGAGCCAACAAAATATAGGGATCTTTCTTTTGTTCTTTTCTTTGTTAATTATCAAATTTGAATTTACGGCAATAAAGCTAAAATTATGAATGGTATGTTCACATATCAATTCGCAAGGACATCAAGAAACGACACAGATCAAAGTTTTAAATAAATTCGAGTCAATCAATAATTTGAGCAGATCTTTTAGTTTCCTTTCCTTGTTACAGCTCAACTAACCTTGCCACATAGATGCCTCACCTGTTGAACGTTTTTGTGCTTAGAAGAAGTAACAAGTGTTTAGAAATTTGACTTCAAAAAGAATAATTTTTATCAGTCAAAACCTACTTCATTATTAACATAGTGGGTGGAGAACATACGAAGAAAACACAGTGTTGGATCCTTTAAGAGCAAGTAAAAGATAAGGCAGCAAACCCTAATGCACCTGCCTTCACTTTTAATGACCGAGTCATGTTAGAAAAGCGTAATTTAAGTTCTAAATCTTCTCAATAAACGCTCAGCTAATCAAAAATTAGTCATGCATGAATGAGACTACGTAAAAATATTAAGAAAAGTGCAAAGAATCTTGGTGATTTGTTGGTGACAAGTTTTTAGCAAGTATGTGGACTGAACATGGCCATGATTACAGCTAAGCTTAATTAGATGGAACATGACCTGTTGCCGCCTATGATGTTGGATGAGATTGGAGACATAGTACTGCAAAATTAGTCAAAAAGAATAAGCTAAGAAGTAGACTGTTTCTTGAAAAATTGATTTAGTTCTTGAAAGGTGAAGAAAATTTAGCAGGAATTTATGAAAATAGTTTATATTTTCTTTAACATGCTTCAACTATATGCTCAACAAATCTGTACGTAAATGGCTATTACATTCAGAACTCTAAAATTGCGATGTATATTTTAAACAAGAATTTGAGGTCCATGCGGATCCAAAGTTCATGTCTGGCCAAATGTCTATATTGCAGGGCAAAAGTCCATATCAAGGCAAGCAACCAATAATCATAGTTTTGAACTGAATCAGAGTTTTTCATTGTTTGATTGCAAATCTTGACCAGTTGAGCTAAGTATGGCCCTTTCCCTCACCTAAACTGTCTGAATATGGAGTCACAAAGAAAGGGGGCCACATGTTCCCGAAATTAACTACTCTCTTGCGGCTCTACTTTGAAACGTGAGATAAAAACATGTTGCCATCTTTCACCATTTAGTACTGAAGCATTCTAGGATCCAGTCAATCATATCAAACATCTCACCAAACACCTCCCTAATTACTCAACAAAGCTCATGTTCTAAAAACCGGACAGAATCGGCCGGTCCGGGCTGGTTCGGCCTGAACCGGTTACGCTAACGGTTTGGTTAACTCGAGAGCTAGAATCTATCAAAAATCGATTTAACTGGTCGGTGCATGCGTGAACCTGGTAATTCATATGAACCGACCGATTTAGTAAATGTCTCTTGACTAGTAATACAAGAATCATGGCCTCGTGCCCTTTAGCAACTGTGTTCAATAACAGCTCATAGTTATTATTGACTAAACAAGAAAAATATTCTTTTATCTATAGAACAAAGATATCTCCTTCAGACACAGGACTCTGTTCAACCAACACGGACCCAAAAAAACCGAACCACACCATGTTCTGGTTTAGTGTCCGGTTTGGGTTTTAAGATTGCCAAAACCAACTCCACTAATGACACTAACTAATCATCTAGCTTTAAAAGACTTGACATCAGTGCGAGAGAGAAGTATCAGAGCAAAAGTTGAAAGCAACCATGGTCAATTGGTGATCGTTGGCTGTCAATTTTAGGTTGGAAAAAAAAAGATGAGAGCTTGATGCATAGCAACCATGGTCAATTGGTGATCGTTGGCTGTCAATTTTAGGTTTGGACAAAAAAAAAAAAGATGAGAGCTTGATGCATTTTATTGAACCTGCAGAGACGTCTTCCAAGTTCTCCCCATTTTCTAAAGATTGCATTTATTTAGCGTATGATTTGGTATGCGTACAGTCTTAGTTGTCGGCAACAACTCCCTTACTCAAGCTCTTTTCACGGGATTACTCTGCTTACCATATATTATGATGGAAAAGTGTCAAAGTTGTTCTTTTGTTTGACTTCCATCTCCTTGATTCTAGAAATGATGATTCCGGCAAAAGAGATATCATCTGTTCATACCTGCAGTTGTAAGAATACAGTTCAGAAAATAGATATTTGAGTTTAAGATCAATTCAGCTTTACTTAGAACTGCCCTGAGAGCAACTGCCACTGTTATATTAGAACAAAAATTTGGGGCTAACAATTGTTATTTGCTGTAAGTATCTTAAGCTTGGGGTCTTCTTCTTGTCTTTTGCAAGAGAAGGTATAGCTCGATTTTGAATCTAGTGCTATACATTATCTAACTCAATTTTTTTAAGTCAATAAGTCAGAGCTCACTTAACACAAATTGAGAAAAAAATGAACAAACTTCAGGAGAAGGATTTATTACTCAATGAAGACAACTACTCAATGAAGACAACAGGGACAACAAATGAAAAACAGAGACTGAAGTATTGATTTACCTCAAGCTACATACTCTATTTTTATACTGAGAAATGACCCCTACATAATATGCAATGTCAGGTCTTGTGATAGTTAGATAGAATAAACTACCAACAAGTTGTCGGAAAAGTGTCGCATCTTCCAGTAGTTGTCCTTCCTCTTTTGCTAGCTTGAGGCATGGTTCCATAGGAGTGGTCATCGTTTTTGACTCCCCCATATGAAAGCGACTCAATAGACTTACTGCATACCCTCTTTGAGAGACAAAATAGCTATCTGATTTTTCAACTTCCAGATCAAGAAAACAACTAACTTCACCCAAACTCTTCATTTCAAAACGAACAGCCAAAGCATCTTGAAGACGATTTTTTTCAGCATTGTCGTTTCCAGTAATGATCATATCATCCACATAAAGAAGAAGAATTGTGCACATCGTGGGCGTTTTCTTAACAAATAAGCTTGGATCTGCATTTGAAGACCTAAAACCGCAAAAATCAAGGTATTAAGCAATCTTACCATACCAAGCGCGTAGAGCTTGCTTGAGACCATATAATGCCTTTTTGAGTCGACACACATGATCAGGAAACTTCTTAGAAATAAATTCATATGGTTGCTCCATAAAGATATCACAATCTAACTCCCCGTAGCGAAATGCATTCTTCACATCTAGTTGCCACAATTTCTAGCCTTTATACGCAGCCAAGGAAATAATTGTTCAAACTGTTACCATTTTAGCAATAGGGCTGAACGTCTCCTCATAATTCTAGACCATATTGCTGAGAAAAATCACGTGCAACAAGCCGAGCTTTATACCTGTCAATGGTGCCATCGGCCTTCTTCTTCAACTTGAACACCCATTTACAAGTAACTAGATCAGCGTCCTTCGATTTCGGAACAAGCTCCCATGTAAAATTCTTGTGCAAAGCTGATATTTCAGCTTGCATTGCTTCCTCCCATTCAGAAATACCTTTAGCTTCGTTGTAGGATTTAGGGTCATCTCCATATGCATCTCCCATAAGAAAGCAGGACAAAACAGTGCAATTATTTAACTGAACTTCATAGTCATTTAAATAATTCTTTGTCTTGATGACTTCCGAATTGCAGTCTCAGCTTGTTGAGTATTTTCTCCAGATGGAGAAACATTTCTCCCCCTTTCACTAGATGCGGTATCACCAAGAAAAAGGGCAAGATCAGCTGTGCCTCTATCCATATTTGCATAAAATTGATATGATGACACTTCATCAAATACCACATCGCGAGAGACAGTCACATTCTTTGTTTCTGGATCCATACATCTCCATCCTTTCCTATGAGTGTCATAGCCAACAAAAATACATTGCCTTGCCCTTGGGTCAAGTTTAGTTCGATTGCTTTTGATACATGGACTTAACAAACCGAGCTAAAAATTCGAAAATAACTCACATTGGGTTGTGATGATATAATGCTTCAAAAGGAGATGATTCTGTCCCTGGCCATGGAGGCAAGCGAGTTATGACATGACAGACAGATTGAATAGTTGCCGCCCATAACTCTTCCAGAAGATTCTTTGAATGCAACCATGACAAGCACATGGATGTAAGATGTGCCAACTTGCGCTCAGCAACCCCATTTTGTTGTGGGGTTTCTAGACAAGTCATTTGACACTGAATTCCATGTTCGTTGCAATATTCAAAGAATTTATCGGACATGTATTCTCCCCCATTATCTGTGTGCAGACACTTTATTGATAACCCAAACTCTTTCTCTGCATGTTGTTTGAACTAAATAAATTTGGAGAGAGCTTCACTTTTGTGTTGTAGGAAATATACCCAAGTGAACCGAGAAAAGTCGTCCACAATAACCATCACATAATAAAGACCAGTATAGCTCGGTGTTCTTGTTGGCCCCATAAGATCTGAATGAACCAACTAAAGTACGACAGTGGCTCTATTCTCTGAAGTTAGGAAAGGAAGACAATGGGATTTTTCATATTGACAACCAGGACAAACCACGTCATGATGAATTTCCTTAAAGAGAGGAACACCATCAAGAAGTTTCTTTGTGGAGATTTTCTGCAGTAATTAATAACCAACATGACCTAGCCGAGCATGCCAAAGTGTTGCACTTGCATGGCCTATTTTTTCAATATATGCGTCGCTTGCAGACAATACATATAATGATTCTTTTCTTTTCCCAGTAAATAAAGCATCAGCCAAATGTGCTTCAAATTAGAAATAATTAGAACAGAATCTGGACCAAAAAGAACATACCTTCCAGAATCAGTTATTTGAGAAACTGAGGCAAGATTCTTCTTTAAGCCTAGAACATGATAAACATCTTTGAGAGAAACGCCTCCATCATTCAAGCTATTTGTCTTGACACTGAAATGTCCTTCATTCACTATAAAATGTAAAATTATCAGTTGTCACAATGGCTCTTTTCCCGTAGTGTGGACGAACATTAGAAAGTAAGGAAGCATTTCTCGTCGCATTATGAGAGCAACCAGAATCAACGATCCATTCTTTGCGATAGTCTATGGAATCATTTGCATTTGTTTGTGTGTTGGTCTGGTGCACAACAGAAGTGACGTTAGCCAGTTGATCAATAGCTACAGTGGATAAGCATTGCTCTCATTTGAGTTGCTCAAATTCGTTACTTTCATATGCAACATTGGCACCTGCTCCTGTAAGATTGACACGACAATTCTGTTTAATATGGCTTGATTTTTCACATCGATTACACACAACCTTTACACGACAGTCGCGCTTTAAGTGTCCCAACTTTTCACACCTATAACAGGTTTTTGAATTGCCTCTGAACTGTCTGTTATCACTTGAATAATTACCTCTAGGCTGCTTGTTATTGCCTGAAGAATGCTTAGAAGAAAAATTCCTTTTCCCTTGGTCCTTGGTGTAAAGAACATCATCCACTTAAGAGAGAGGCTTGTTGTTTCTGGACATTTGTTTCACCAATTCTTCATGATTTGTGAGCAAATTCTCCAACTCAATGATGGAAGGCTGATTTGCCCACCCTTGTACCGAAGAAATAAACGGCATAAACTCCTTTCGCAAACTGCGAATAAGATAACAACGCATACGCGCATCACTAATGGGCTCCTTCTTATCCAACTCTGAAATTTCAGCACACAAATTCTTAATTTTAGAAAATATTCTGAGATTGAAAATTTACCTTGAGTCATCCCAGCAAGTTCATTCTTCAAATACTATAGCCGCATCGTATTCTTCTGAGTAAACAACTTTTCAAGTGTGTCTCACACTTGCTTTGGCGACTTTTCTTCACGAACATGCTCTATGTACTCTTTACTGATTGACGTTCGCAAAGCAAACAAAGCTCTGCCGCACTTGATCTTCCACTTTCGCCGCAACTCAGTATTTTGGGGAGTATTCACTGGAATTACAGTTTCATCATCAGAGATGAGCTCCCACAAATCATACCCTTGTAGATAAGCTTCCATGCATAGCTTCCAGTAACTATAGTTGTTACCAACAAGTTTATCCACAGTAGCAAGAGTAACACCAGTTCCACCATTCATCATGAGAAAATGTTGATGGGAACACTTCAAGTTGAAAGGCTCAACGACACAGCTTCACTGAGTAATAAGATCAGATACTTGGTTGCCAACCTGCTCTGATACCATAACACAAATTGAGAAAAAAATGAACAGACTTCAGAAGAAGGATTTATTACTCAATGAAGACAACAGGGACAACAAAGTTGGACTGAAAGAATCTCTAAAAAATCTCAACTAAGTTGGACTGAAACAACCAACATGCTCCTGACTTGTCTCAACAGAAAAATCATAAATATTCAACTGACTCCTAAATAAACTAAAGACTAAAACAAACTTAAGAATGATTTAACTATTCCTAAAAGTAGCAGTGGTAAGTTGCACTAATTTGTAACATCACTAACTCTCTGAAGCATATTTGAAAGGAAAAATATAGGTCTAAAACTACTAATCTACTGGAAATGATGTTTCAATTTCAAAAAATTAGCTTAAAGGTTTGTTTCAATTTTATAAACTTTTGTTACATCCAGAAACAGCATGAAAAAAAAAAAGCAGCTCAATTTCAAAAGACCATTATGAACTTTCACTTAAAGTTTTTAAAATTGACTGGTAAGTTTTAGGTTTAAAATTGAATGACAAGCCCAACTCACGTGAATGGGCCTGTTGGATTCGTCTTCGCGGACTGTCAATCAACTTAAGGTGTTTCAGCAAAAATAAAATAAAATAAAATAAAAATAAAAGCCAGACTCACATAAGAAATTTCTGTCCGTTTAGTAATTTTAGTGTCTGTTTGGCTTGTCTTTTAGAGGCAGATGCCTGGGTGTCTGCTGTTCGAGTGTAATGAGATTGCAAGCCTTATTTATGTTAGTCACTAGGATCAATCTGACAACTAATCAATATCACCGATCTAATTAGCCAGGTCGGTGAATATCAGGTGAGAGGTTTTTCGTTCAATAGAACGTTGCTTAATTAAAGAACCGCCTTTCAATTACCTTCCGTTATTAAACACCAATTAGACTGGTATGAGTCAGTCTCAATGTACTGAATATCAACATAACCCCTGTATAAAGAAAATTTATTCACTTATACAGTATTTGGATAGCACTACCAAATCACCGTACGGTCGAACCGTAATTAATCAGTACCTTCATATGATTATCAAAGCAGTAGGACCAAGACAAATTTCAGGGAGAATATTTGTCTTTACTTTGGAGGAACACCCACCGTAGAGAATGGAGGAAGATAGAAGAATATTCTTTTTCAGAAGTCACAAATTCAGACAACAATTCTATTAAAAAATCTGTTGAATCTTTGAGGCTTCTTTCAGAACGAATCTGGTGGAAGTCACTTCGGAATTCGAGTTGCAGAATTCTCACTTCCTATTGGAAGTCACTTCTGAATCTGAGTTGCAGAAATCTCACTTTGGAATGCAGAGGAAGGAACTTTTTTCCTTCTCTGTATTGCTTCTGTGTTTTTTTTTTGTGTGTGTTTATTGAAATGAGAGAAAAGGAGCGCTATTTATAGCGCTCCGGGAAGGGTAAATCCGTTTGAACCCGACCGAACGGTTGCAACGGTTCGACCGTTGCAACGGTTCGTTTCAGACAGAAACCGCCCAACTGTTCGCGGCGGTTTTCTGTCAGCCGTTGCGCTGATTCGATTCGGATTCGGATGGTAGAGCGAGTAACCCATACCTGTGAGACTCGGTTCAAAAAGAACCGAACGGGTAGGGAGCCCGAGCCTGAGTGTGGGCATGATTTCTCCCTAATCGTGCGCAAAAACTCTAAGTACCCAAAGGGCACACCTTTTGTTCTCATTTTTCTCTATTTAAACACTTCAAACTTCCATCCGATGACTAATTTGGGACAA
This sequence comes from Agave tequilana, assembly GCA_038442645.1. Taxonomy (NCBI): domain Eukaryota; kingdom Viridiplantae; phylum Streptophyta; class Magnoliopsida; order Asparagales; family Asparagaceae; genus Agave; species Agave tequilana. The sequence goes on from JAVJIF010012669.1 coordinate 13,780, forward strand.
AATGCTTTTAGCTACCTTTAGTCTCCTTTTGGCTTTTGAATTAGCCAAACTTTAGACTTGAATATCTCATTCATTCAAAGTCGGAATTGAACATGTGAATATACCACGTTCATCCCTGGGGGTTCTTTGCATTCTGCCAAGTAGCAGAATGCGAAGTTGAGCTCCGGAGTGAAGCTAAATGAAGGTAGATAAGTCTCTTGAATTTACTAGGCACAAGTGCCTCCTAAGATTCCAGGCGAAGCTATGCCTTAAGGCTTTTTATGATCTCCATGAAATCACCTAGAGGGGGGTGAATAGGTGATAATGCTAATCAATGCACAAATAAAAATATTATGATGCAACGATCACCCGAAACAAGACTAGAAGCCGAATACCCCGTGAAGGGCTCTGAACTCCTTTCTCGTGATTCCTCTAGATAAGAGTTTGAGGTGCGCAATGCAATCTTATTGTGTGAATATTGATTGACAATATAGCAATGATTATGAAGTAAGTAAATATAGCAATGAATATAAAGTAAGTAAATGAAGCAAGTAAACCAATCGCAAACATTGAGATTTGTTTCGAGGTTCGAGCACCCAGCTCTACGTCCCCGCCTTCACCCAGAAGGATTTCCGATCCACTAGAACTTTCATAAAGGATTACAACCATTAGGGGGTACCCAACTCCTCAATCATACTCCTCTAGTTCAGAGGTAGTGGAGCCACAAATACAATAATCACTGGATGATCAAAAGACCACAAACTCTCTCTTGAAAACTTTCTTTACAAAAACCCTAGAGAATAATATATAAGATTGAAACTCAAGGTTTTGTAAGTGATATAAAAATAGAAGTGCGATTTTAAGAACCAAAAAATTCCAGAAAACTTTTGAAAATAATAGCCCAAAACTTAAGCAAAAGCTCTTTCTCAAGAAACTCAAAACTTTTGATCTTTGAATTTGTTGTTGTGAAAACATCTACCCTAACGACCCCTTTATATAAGATTTAGGAAGAGTAAACATAGAAAATTTTTACCTGAATATAAGAGGAAGAAATTGACCCTCTAATACAGCTAACCACGTTTTATTTAAACTTAAACATATTTTGAAAACATGTTAAAAATCAGCCTCCAAAAAATTAGTCATTACTGCCAATCTGGCAGATTGGTCAACTTTGAGCACATTTTTCAGGCTGTAAACGTCCGAATTCAGAATTTGGTATATACTAATAATTTGTAGATATTTAAGTCTTTGTTTTAATGCAACTGAAATCAACTCAATATCATTTTTTATTAAAACGTTATCAATAAAACACTGATAGGTGTCGAAACAGAAACTGTAAGCTATTTTCAGAACAAGAACAGAGTTCAACCAAATATTTGACATCTTTCAAATTTTAATCTAAAAATGATTATTGAATAAGAAATTTAGATCTGAGCGTTATCTTTGAAATGCAAGTTAAATCATGTTATTTGAATATAAGAATAAAAAATTATGATAACAACTATAAAAGGGTGTCAAGCAGATCAGCAGAATTAAAACTGGTTCAAATCCAAAACCCGATATATGTACTTGAAATCCAAAACCAATTAAATCAAAAACCAAACGTATTGAATTTGTGTGTGTGTATTTGAGCTTCAAACGTATATACTATTCTTTAACAAACTAAAAATATAAAAACTTTATATGAAGGTGTCTCTGAACCGTGTTGCCAAGCTAGAGCCTTCTCTCCTATAAAAACGTCCTCTTGCGTCATTTGCCTTTTAGCGCCATTATTCTTGTAATATGCTTAATAAGATCATCATGATTAGTACAAACCTGAAACTCATTCTAAACAACTTATTAGTACCAAATAACTTCTATGTGTTTTGTTATCATCAAAACTTAAACAAATAGAGAGTGTAACATTTTGGGCCAACAATCTCCCCCTTTTTGATGATGACAAAACATATAGGTTATAACACAATATATAAAAGGGATATAAAAACTCCCCCTCAAATGATACTCTATTTTATCAAGTATAAAACATGAAAATATATACATATATGAATTTGTACAAAACATGAAACCTACATATACATATATGAGATAAACATGAACAAAATATGAACATGTACAAAATATGAAACCAAAACATGAAATCACCAATACTTCTCCCCCTTTTGTCATACATCAAAAAGGGTTAGGAAACAACTAATAAATAATATATGCTTGAACAAGATATAAACATGCATATATGCATACATAAACTCAAATATCTCTTCCCTTTTTTTTTGTCAATTCATCAACAAAGGGGCTAAAAAAAAAAAACAATCGATTGTCATATCATCAAATCTTAAAGATCAAAACTTAAGTTTTTTTTTTTAAATACCAATTTAAAATTTTTGATAAACATATTGATACTAATTGAAAAATATTGATACCAATTAAAGGTAAAAACCAAATTTTTAGATAAACACTAAAATCATTTTGCAATGAGGATACCAAATAGAGAATAATACCAATCTAAGATCATTGATATTAATATTGAAAATGTTAGCATATATTAAACCAAAGTATTTTACATCATAAATCATGGGAGTAAGATACCAATTTGAAATGAAAACTGATACAAATTGAATTTACAACCAATACTAATTTTACATAAAACCAATTTAAAAACAAGAATTTTCTCCCCCTTTATGAAATACTAAAAGAAATAATGCATAAGCTTGTAATAGATACTAATTAAAAATAATTGACATGATGAACTAAATCAAGCTTAGCAAACATAATTTGTGCTTTTTAAAAAAAAATTGTAAAGACATGTGAAACAAGTACAATCAAATCATATATATGTATTTATGGATATACTAATTGAAATATGAGGCATACATATATAGAAAACACATATGAGTATACAAATATATGAAATATCAATTTTGATACCAATAAAAGTATAATGAGGATCAAGTGTATAACTCATACTTACCACCCCTTATCATGCACAAGTTTAAAAGATATTTTTAAAAACTAGTAAGAAATCCTTCAAAATATGAAACCAAATCATACATACCATGAAGACATGAAAATCACATAATAATTGATACTTAAAGTTTATAAAGCACATATATACTCAAGAAACAAAAATCATGATTAATAAGAATAATGTGAGTGTAAGAATCATGTAATCACAAAATCTTGGGAATAGGCAATTAAGCTCAATATGAAATTCCTTTATAAACATGAAAACCATGAAACTTTAATTTTCACCAAAATAATTCCAACTTCAAGGCATATGTATGTTTTGTCTAAATCTAAAGGTATACATACACATCCTTAAACACAAATGAGTCCATAATAAAGATTTGCATAAAAAGCAAATGACTCAAGGGTATATATGTATATCTAAAGTTTTAAACAAAATTAACATATACATGAAACTAAATACATTTACATGAAAAATATGTACAAAATGGGGAATACAAGTTGAAATACACTAATCATCAAACTAGGCTATACTAGTACATCTAATGGGTACAAATAAGCATTTAAGCACAAACATATAAGAATTAATTGTGGCTCATTAATTGTACAAGTATATACACAAGTTTTAATGAAGGTTACATTTAAACAAGTGATCAAAATCATGAAGTACAAAACTCACAAATATACATATAATCATCATGTACATGCACATGCATAGATTTAGGACATACATAATAGTTAAACAAATGAGAGAACACTAAGATATAAATCCATATTAAACATGGGTGTCTCAAATACTAATCATGTATATTACTAATCTAATAAACATGGCATATAACATACTAATCAATTGACATCAAAACATGCTAAAAATGAATGATTTAAAAGCATGCAAAAATAAATGAGGAGTAAGGAATTGTTACCAAAACCATGAGGGCAACTCTCCATGTCTCCAAAACAAAGTGGTCCTTCCACCAAACTCCCCTTGAAAGTGATGCATCCAAATTGTCCTCTTTAAGCTCGAAACGCATCCACCTCAAGGCACCATCGCTCTCACGTCATGCGAGAGCCCACACCTACATCAAATAGCATAGGGGTGGTCTTTGGTACCTATATCCTTTTGGGTCCATGAGGGTTAGTACCTTTCCTAACCCAAACAAATTTAGTTGCTAAATTTTCATCATGTATCTTATCATAGCAAAATTTAGCAAGGTGGCCCTTTCGTCCACAATGTGTACAAGTGTACACATGAGCATACATAGTGTGATGGTTGTGACCGTGAGGAGCATGTGTATGCCGTGTATGGTGTGCAGCATAATAGGAACTTGTTTCTTTCAAAACATAGCTTCCAACAGTGTATGATTCATGGCACATTGGCTCAAAGTGGAGCCCAAACAATCCATATTCTTCTTTAACAAATTTATATCTTTTCAATTAAAGAAGTAAAGGGGCATGCAATAGATAAGCTAGGTGAAGCTACACTAGCATGGCAAACATGTGAAGACAATTCATTTTTCAAAGATTTATTTTTATTTAAAACTAAATCTAATTCTTTTGAAATAAAATCTATTTCATTTTTCAAAGAATGGTTATCTTTTAAAATAAAATCTAATTTGAAGATAAAACCTCATTTTTCTTCAAAACACCATCACAATCATTTTTACTTTTTAAGATCTTATTTTCATTTATGACAAGATCAAGTTGGGATTTCAATGAGTCCCTTTCATTTGAAATCTCATCCTTTTCTTGCAAAACCAAATCAATCTTAGAAAGCAATTTTTATTTTCTTCTTTTAATTTAGAATTTTATTTTTCAAAACCTTATATTTTGATTGTAATTTTTCACTAACTATAGATGGTTCTTCATATAAAGCATGTGCATCTATATAATCACCATAAGAAGAACTAACACTATTATCTAGTTGAGTTTCCGAATATACCTCAAGGGAGTCATTCCCTTGGACCATGAAGCAACGTTGGTCGGATTCTTCTCCACTAGATTTTTCCTCCATATTGATTTGTGTTTGAAGCTCGGGAGAGGTCAATATGTTCCACACTGGAAAGGCGGAATCACAATGAGAAACCATAGATAAATATTCTTTACTTAGTGAGTTTCTAATAGCCCTTAGGGCTTGAGCATTAGCCATTTTATACATGCTATTACCAATAAAAGATTCCTTGGTAGCAGCAAGGTAAACATAACAACCTAGGGATTTTAAATAAATACTCATTCTAATCTTCCATATTTCAAAGTCACAAACATTAATCATGGGAGGGGCAAGGGGATCCATAAGTGTGTATAAACAATAAGTATGCAAATGCAAATCATAGATTAGCTAGCCAAGATCTCACTCCTAGGTGGTTAAACCTAATATCAGGAGCGTAGGCTCTGATACCAATTGAAATCACCTAGAGGGGGGGTGAATAGGTGATAATGCTAATCAATGCACAAATAAAAATGTTATGATGCAACGATCACCCGAAACAAGACTAGAAGCCGAATACCCCGTGAAGGGCTCTGAACTCCTTCCTCGTGATTCCTCTAGATAAGAGTTTGAGGTGCGCAATCCAATCTTATTGTGTGAGTATTGATCGACAATATAGCAATGATTATGAAGCAAGTAAATATAGCAATGAATATAAAGCAAGTAAATGAAGCAAATAAACCAATCGCAAACACTGAGATTTGTTTCGAGGTTCGAGCACCCAGCTCTACGTCCCCGCCTTCACCCAGAAGGATTTCCGATCCACTAAAACTTTCACAAAGGATTACAACCACTAGAGAGTACCCAACTCCTCAATCACACTCCTCTAGTCCAGAGGTAGTGGAGCCACAAATACAATAATCACTGGATGATCAAAAGACCACAAACTCTCTCTTGAAAACTTTCTTTACAAAAACCCTATAGAATAATTTATAAGATTGAAGCTCAAGGTTTTGTAAGTAATATAAAAATAGAAGAGAGATTTTAAGAACTAAAAAATTTCAGAAAACTTTTGAAAATAATAGCCCAAAACTTAAACAAACGCTCTTTCTCAAGAAACTCAAAACTTTTGATCTTTGAATTTGTTGTTGTGAAAACCTCTACCCTAATGACCCCTTTATATGAAATTTAGGAAGAGTAAACATAGAAAAGTTTTACCTGAATATAAGAGGAAGAAATTGACCCTCTAATACAGCTAACCACGTTTTATTTAAACTTAAACACATTTTGAAAACAAGTTAAAAATCAGCCTCCAGAAAATTAGCCATTACTACCAATCTGACAGATTGGTCAACTTTGAGTACATTTTTCAGGCTGTAAACGTCTGAATTCAAAATTAGGTATATAGGAATAATTTGTAGATCTTTAAGTCTTCGTTTTACTGCAACTGAAATCAACTCAATATCATTTTTATTAAAACGTTATCAATAAAACACTGATAGGTGTCAAAACAGAAACTGTAAGCTATTTTCAAAATAAGAACAGAGTTCAACCAAATATTTGACATCTTTCAAATTTGAATCTGAAAATGATTATTGAATAAGAAATTTAGATCTGAACGTTATCTTTGAAATTCAAGTTAAATCATGTTATTTGAATATAAGAATAAAAAGTTATGATAACAACTATAAAAGGGTGTCAAGCAGATCAGCAGAACTAAAACTGGTTCAAATCCAAAACCCGATATATGTACTTGAAATCCAAAACGATTAAATCAAAAACCAAACGTATTGAATTTATGTGTGTGTATTTAAGTTTCAAACGTATATACTATTCTTTAACAAACTAAAAATATATAAAAACTTTATAGGAAGGTGTCTCTGAACCGCGTTGCCGAGCTAGAGCCTTCTCTCCTATGAAAACGTCCTCTTATGTCATTTTCCATTTAGCGCCATTATCCTTGTAATATGCTTAATAAGACCATCATGACTAGTACAAACCTTAAACTCATTCTAAACAACTTATTAGTACCAAATAACTTCTATCTGTTTTGTTATCATCAAAACTTAAACAAATAGAGAGTAACCATTTGGGCCAACACTCCCTCTGTACAGAGTGCGAAGCTTAGTTTCAGAGCCAAGATAAGTCTAGGTTAGCATCGCTTGGAGAGTGAACCTATGACTTGAGAGTTTCTTCCAAGCGAAGCTATGACTTGAGAGTTTCTTGCACCCTTCTTTCTTTTCTGGAGGCTAACATGTTTGTTCTTCTCTATTTTGTGGTGCATTATGCTCCTGGCCCTTCTAACTGTCTGTTCAGATCAGTAAGGTGATGGACGGGAATGTTCGCTTCCAGTTTTAGGGACAAGCATCGCTATTACGAAGGGAGCAAACCAGAGAGAAACACACTCATCATGGGCAGGGATGAGCGCGCCCTTAGCATCATCATCACTACTGCTTCATTGGGGGAGAAGACCGGACAATTTACTGAAAGCTGAACTTTATATTTGGAGATACAGCCCCGGATACCAATCAGCAATTACTTGCTGGAGAAGAACAATGGGTTACTGAAATCACCTAGAGGGGGGTGAATAGGTAATAATGCTAATCTAGAAACTAAATGCGGAAGCTAAAACTAATTTGCAACAAACTGAATACAACCAACGAGTGTAGCCGAATTTCCCGTGAAGGGCTCTGGACTAACTCCTCTTGATTCCTTAGATAAGGGTTGAGGTGCTATATGAGGCTCTCGTGGTTAAGTACAAGTGAGGCACACAAACACAAGCCAAGCAAAAGGATATAGGCAATATGAATCAATGTAAGGCACAATACAAGCATATAAGATATGAATGCTATGAATGATGATGCACAACACAAATAAAGGAGAGTGGGTTAAGAGACAATGGATCAAACGCAAACACAAAGATATGTTAGGTTCGAGCCCCTAGCTCTACGTCCCCCCCTTCACCGAGAAGGATTTCTAATCCACTATCTTGTCCATCGAGGACTCCCACCGAGGGAACCCCCACCGAGGAGGATTTGTACAATAAGGGAGTACCGAACTCCTCTCTCAACCAACAACCTCCACCGAGGCAAACACAATCACCACCTCAACAAGAGGGGTAGGCCCTTAGCCAAATAATCACAATCCACCTCTACCGAAGAGGGATACAAACCAAACTCCACCTCTCACTAGAGGGAGCAAACCACAATCTCAACCTCTACTAAAGAGGGAGCAACCCAACAATGAAAGGGTTTACAACTTAGTGGTATTTTTCAACCACAAACAATCTCTTTTCCCACAAACAAATGATCCTAATAGAATAGGATAGAAGATATAACTCAAGTGAAAATCAAGGTGTTTTTGGAAATCAAATAACAAAGAAAAACTACTTGGGAAACCTCTTGTAAATGATAGAAATGAAGATCCAAAACAATGTCCCAAAAACTTAGTTTTCTTTGAATTTTCCAAAACCCTTGAAAACAAAACAAAGATGAAAATCTTTAAGCTTTAAACACTTTTGAAAACTTGTTTTAAACACCAGAGAATAGGCAAATTTTTCCTCTTAAAAATTTTAACCAAAATCTCAAAAAAATGGGGTTTATATAGGTCCAAACAAAAACTAGCCGTTAGGCTGAATCCTCAGCCTGAGACGACTGGCGGTCGACCGCCCGGTCACCGCCAACGGTCGATTTTTCGACCGTTGGAGGAAGCCGGTCGACCGCCCAAAAGCAGAGAGCAAATCTCTCTGGCTGGTCGACCGGTCCGGTCGACTGTGCCCTGTGCCTGGCCAACGTGCACAGGTCTGTGCACGTCAGTCGACCGACTCTGGAACCCGGTCGACCGTTCCGGTCGACCGCCAGAGCCTGGCAGGCAGCACTTTGGGTCAGAAATCTGAGTTTAAAAATATTCTAATAAATCCATAAATCTTCTAAAAATACCACAAAAATAGTTTTATCTTTTTATATTGAAATACAAACATGTGGTAAAAATTTCAACACAAATATCAATCTTTTTGAATCATTTTTGTGTCTTACAAATATTGTCAAAAATCAAAACTTGTATTTTCCAAACTTGGATTTTTCAATAGGAAATCTGATTTTTCCTAAAACTCATTGAAATACAAAAACATGATATTTAAACACATTGAAGCATGTTGCATATGGACATAAGTCCAATATACATGAAACATATATATATATATATATATATATATATATATATATATATATATATATATATATATATATATATATATATATATATATATATCATGGTTTTTGTCTTTAAATCCAAAAATATGTTTTGTTTAAAAATACCAAAACATAAAACGTGTGTGTATTGTGCACTTGAGCATATCAACTATTCTTATCTTTACAAATGGATCTAAAACACACTAAACACTAGGATACCTAAGTCTTCTTGATGATCTTCCATCTTCAAGTCGACTCGATCCAAACCGTGATCCACGAGCTAGACTCCAACGAGTGCTATATATGATCTTGATGCTCGGGCTCTGGAATCACCATGTGAAAGCTTCCAAACCATCTTGTTGAAGCAATCACCAACTAATATCTTGGTTAATGATCTGAAACTAAACATCACAAGATAATTAGTAAACATAACTACATGAGTTAATCATCATCAAAACTAGAGTGGAAGGCCTCTGGGCCAACAATCTCCCCCTTTTTGATGATGACAAAACTCATGGAGTTATATATGCATGGATTAAGTAAAGCTTCAAAGAAGCTCCCCCTTAACTCATGCATAGCAATAAACATAATAAATATGCAATAAAAGCTCATAAACATGTATGCATAGTCATGCATAAAACAAGGTACCAAATACAAAAACATGCTCTTGATACCAAACATACGAAATGCATCATGCATAAAACGTGCTCTTGTTACCAATAAAAACATGCTCTTAAATAATGCTCTTGATACCAATTAAACAATTAAACGACAAACAAATAAATAAAACAAAACATGCATATAAAAACATGCATAAAAGAGAAGTATTTGAGTTTATATGCATGTTAAACTCACAAATAATTCTCCCCCTTTTGTCAATCATCAACAAAGGGGTCCAAGTAAAAACAAAAACATTTTTCTCACCCTTTTTGTTCGAAACAAAGAATTACAAAGGGTCAAACAAACAAATCAATATAAATTTTTATGGATACCAATTGAAAGAAATAGATCAATAGATACCAATGAAAGTAAACAAAATCTTGATACAATAATGAGTAAACACATAAGCATCTTGATACCAATTTTGAGAAACAAATAAAATCTTGATGATACCAAATTGAAATTATTATTTTCTATCATAAAGTAAGGGAGTGGAATACAAAACCGATGGTAAACCAAATACCAATTGAAAGAAAAATATTAGTTTTCTCCCCTTTATGAAATATCAAATAAAAAACAATGACTAAGCTTGTATTAGAATACCAATTGAAAACTAATCAATTGAAACATGATGATCATTAAAACTCAAGCTTAGCATAAACAAATATATGTATGAAAAATTAGATACCAATCGAAATAGATACTATTTGAAGAGTAAGCATACATATATAAAAATATATGAGTATACAAGAAAATGTCAATATTAATACCAATTGAAAGAATCCAATGATACCAATTGAAACAACAATAATATCAAGTGTATACCTCATATAACCTACCACTCATTCATTTTCAAGTTAAAATGATTTTCACTATAAAGCATACATGAGTATGGTCTCCCATCCAACCACCCTTAGAGGGTAGGGGTTTTCAAAAAATAGGTTTAAAAAATAGTGTATGTCTGAAAAACTCAACCATAATGAAGAATACGAACTAGTTTAATGAAAAACTTGTAAACTAGTACGAAATCCTTCAAGTAAGGAATAAAATAAAAATATTTTTCATGAAACACATGTAAATCACATAGTACTAATCACTCGAAATCAATAGGACACATATCATACTCATGAAAATAAAATCATGAGAAACCAATAAAGTGAGTGCACAAGTGTAATGTGAAACATGGCATCATGAAAATATGCAATCAAGCTCAATATTCCTTAAAAACATGAAAATCATCAAAACTTATTTAATCTTCAAGGCATATGTATGTCTTATACAAACTAAAGTATACATACATATCCAAATACAACGAGTCCACAATAATATATGCATGAAGGCACGTAGCTCAAAGGATGTATATGCATAATCAATAGTTTGGATAAAATGGACATACACATGAAGTTAAATAAGAAATCATAAAACAAATTCAAAAATAGGAATACAAGTTTAAAATGCATGGATCATCAAAATTAGACTATACTAGCGCATCTAATGGGTTCAAATAAGCATTCAAGCTCAAACATATATCGATTTATTTGTGGCCCACTATATGTACAAGTATATACCAAGTTTTAATGAAAACTAACATCTAAACATGTAGTCAACGCATGAAACATAAAAACAAGACAAAAATCAACATGATAAACATAAACATGATTATTATGTAAATCCACATGTTATTAGAGCTATGATAAATATGATAGCTAAACAAAGGTGAGAACACTAAAATAATGATCCATATTAAACATGGGTGTCTCAAAAGCTATACATGCATGTCAAGGATCTAATAATCATGGCATTTTCATGATAATCTATAAACCACAAAACATGCTAATAAAGAATAGAATGAAAAGCATGTAAACAATAATTAAGAGGTAGAGATCGTTACCAAAACCTAGAAGGCAACTCTCCAAGTCTCCAAAACATGGTGGTCATCTCCACCAAACATCACTTGAAAGTGATGCATCCAAATAGTCCTCATGAAGCTCGGAACGCATCCACTCCATGGTACCTCTACTCTCACGTCATGTGAGAGCCCACACCTACATCAAATACAATAGGGGTGGTCTTTGGTACCCATATCCTTTTGGGTCCATGGGGGTTAGTACCTTCTCTAACCCAAACAAATTTATTTGCTAAATTGCAATCATGTATACGATCAAAGCAAAATTTAGTAAGGTGGCCCTTACGTCCACAATGTGTACATGTGTACACATGAACATACAAGTGTGATGGTGGTGACCATGGGTAGCATGTGTATGCCGTGGAGGGTGTGCATGCATAATAGATGGAACTTGTTTCTTTCGAACTAAGGATTCCAAGCGTGTATGACTAGAAACACAATGGCTCAAAGTGGAGCCCAAACAATCCATATTCTTCTTTAAAACATTTATATCATTTTTAATCAAAGAAGAAGTGGAGCATGCAAGGGGTGATCTAGGTGAAACTACCCTAGCATGGCAAACATGTGAATCTATTTTATTTTTCAAAACTTCATTTTTCTTTAAACAAACATTTAAATCATTTGAAATAGAAATTATTTTATTTTTCAAAGTAACATTCTCTTTTAAAACAAAATCAATTTTTAAAGTTAAAACTTTATTTTTCTTCAAAACGTTTTCACAATCATTTTTATTTTTCAAAAACTCATTTTCTTTTAGGACAAGATCAAGTTGAGATTTTAATGAATCCCTTTCATTAGAAATCTCCTCCTTCTCTTGCAAAACATTGTTAATTCTAGAAATCAAATTTTTATTATGATTATTAAGGCCTAGACTTTTTTTTTCAAAATATTATATTTTTCTATTAATTTTCACAAACAATAGATAGTTCTTCATTCAAAGCATTACCATCCACATATTCATCACATGAAGAACTAGCATCAAAACTATCTAGTTGAGATTCCGATTGTACCTCAAGGGAGTCATTCCCTTGGACCATGAAGCATTGTGAGTCGGATTCTCCACTAGACTCCTCCGGTTAGATTTGCAATTGAAGCTTGGAGGTGGATGTGGTTGTCAACTTGTTCCACACTGCAAAGGCGGAATCAAGGTTAGAAACATGCATAAGATAATCTTTAGAGAGCATGCTTCTAATAGCCTCTAGGGCTTGTGCATTGGCCCCTATATGATTGCTATTACCAAGATAGCATTTCTTGGTAGCAGCAAGGAAAACATGCAAACCTAGGATCTTCAAATAGCTACTCATCATGGCCTTCCGAATCTCAAGTCTAGAAATATCAAACTTAGGAGGGCTATCCATGAGTGCAAATTAAATGTGTGCAAACAAGAATATGTGCAAATGCAAATGATAGATTAGCAAACAGGATCTCACTCCTAGGTGGTTAAACCTAAAGTATCAGGAGCGTAGGCTCTGATACCAATTGAAATCACCTAGAGGGGGGTGAATAGCTAATAATGCTAATCTAGAAACTAAATGCGGAAGCAAAAACTAATTGCAAAAAACTTAATACAACCAACGAGTGTAGCCGAATTTCCCGTGAAGGGCTCTGGACTAACTCCTCTTGATTCCCTTAGATAAGGGTTGAGGTGCTATATGAAGCTCTCGTGGTTAAGTACAAGTGAGGCACACAAACACAAGCCAAGCAAAAGGATATAGGCAATATGAATCAATGCAAGGCACAACACAAGCATATAAGATATGAATGCTATGAATGATGATACACAACACAAATAAAGGAGAGAGGGTTAAGAGACATTAGATCAAACGCAAACACAAAGATATGTTTCGAGGTTCGAGCCCCTAGCTCTACGTCCCCCCTTCACCGAGAAGGATTTCTAATCCACTATCTTGTCCACCGAGGACTCCCACCAAGGGAACCTCCACCGAGGAGGATTTGTACAACAATGGAGTACCGAACTCCTCTCTCAACCAACAACCTCCACCGAGGCAAACACAATCACCACTCAACAAGAGGGGTAGGCCCTTAGCCAAATAACCACAATCCACCTCTACCGAAGAGGGATACAAACCAAACTCCACCTCTCACTAGAGGGAGCAAACCACAATCTCAACCTCTACTAAAGAGGGAGCAACCCAACAATGAAAGGGTTTACAGCTTGGTTGTATTTTTCAACCACAAACAATCTCTTTTCCCACAAACAAATGATCCTAATAGAATAGGATAGAAGATATAGCTCAAGTGAAAATCAAGGTGTTTTGGAAATCAAATAACAAAGAAAAACTACTTGGGAAACCTCTTGTAAATGATAGAAATGAAGATCCAAAACAATGTCCCAAAAACCTAGTTTTCTTTGAATTTTTCAAAACCTTGAAAACAAAACAAAGATGAAATCTTTTAAGCTTTAAACACTTTTGAAAACTTGTTTTAAACACCAGAGAATAGGCAAATTTTTCCTCTTAAAAATCTTAATCAAAATCCCAAAGAAATGGGTTTATATAGGTCCAAACAAAAACTAGCCGTTAGGCTGAATCCTCAGCCTGAGACGGCTGGCGGTAGACCGCCCGGTCGACCGCCAACGGTCGATTTTTCGACCGTTGGAGGAAGCCGGTCGACCGCCCGGTCGACCACCCAAAACAGAGAGCAAAGCTCTCTGGCCGGTCGACCGGTCAGGTCGACCGTGCCCTGTGCCTGGCCAACGTGCACATGTCTGTGCACGTCGGTCGACCGGTCGGTCGACCGACTCTGGAACCCGGTCGACTGTCCCGGTCGACCGCCAGAGCCTGGCAGGCAGCAATTTGGTCAGAAATCTGAGTTTAAAAATATTCTAATAAATCCATAAATCTTCTAAAAATATCACAAAAATAGTTTTATCTTTTATATTGAAATACAAACATGTGGTAAAAATTTCAACACAAATATCAATCTTTTTGAATCATTTTGTGTCTTACAAATATTGTCAAAAACCAAAACTTGTATTTTTTCAAACTTGGATTTTTCAATAGGAAATCTGATTTTTCCTAAAACTCATTGAAATACAAAAACATGATATTTAAACACATTGAAGCATGTTGCATATGGACATAAGTCCAATATACATGAAACATATATATATCATGGTTTTTGTCTTTAAATCCAAAAATATGTTTTGTTTAAAAATACCAAAACATAAAACGTGTGTGTATTGTGCACTTGAGCATATCAACTATTCTTATCTTTACAAATGGATCTAAAACACACTAAACACTAGGATACCTAAGTCTTCTTGATGATCTTCCATCTTCAAGTCGACTCGATCCAAACCGTGATCCGCGAGCTAGACTCCAACGAGTGCTATATATGATCTTGATGCTCGGGCTCTGGAATCACCATGTGAAAGCTTCCAAACCATCTTGTTGAAGCAATAACTAACTAATATCTTGGTTAATGATCTGAAACTAAACATTACAAGATAATTAGTAAACATAACTATATGAGTTAATCATCGTCAAAACTAGAGTGGAAGGCCTCTGGGCCAACATTTACACCCTGAACGGAGATCGATATTATCCCCTGGAAAGTAAGCGCCACTATCCCTGGCTTTCTTCTAATCGGTGACAATGCCAAGGATGATGAAATGAGGTGTGAGTCAGTGCACGAAATCAGTGTACGTAGCGATCCTGATCCTGAATGGCTTCACCAGGAGTGACCCTCCTGGCAACGTCACTGGTCTACACCGAGCAACGTTGGTCGTTATGTGCCCGTAGGAGAGAATCCTACCAAGGTCCCAACCATTTTAAATCAATTTGTGAAGGCGGAGGGTAATTATCTTGCTACAGACTTTCAGATGCCAGAGTGGGTGTGCGCCTTCAAGCAGCAGTGGTGGAGCAGTCTCACCATGTACGTCTTGGAGGTGTTTGACGCCGATTTGAGACAGTTGCAGCTTCATGAAGCTATTAGAGCCACGTGTTTCAAGATAAACATCAGTATATCTAACTTCTACGCCATCCTGGAAATGCATTACCCAACGTCAGGCACATTTTTTCACACCAATTGACGAGCTGGGGATGGCATTCATGAGATGTAAGGAGTCTCCAATCTCCCAATGGGCTTCATGCCTTACGAGAGTACTTCCCATGTGCCGAGGAGTTGGCACAGTTAGAGAAGGACAAATCGGCCATGTATGAGATGTAGAGAGAACTTATATGCCACTTTTACATATGTCTCGACCTCCACCCTAATCGCGAGAATGTAAACAATTTGAAGACTTAGGTTGAATACCTATTCCCTGTTGTGAATGGGCCTCTTGAAGATCTCTAGACTCCCGATGGTGGACAAACGGATTGCCAAGGCCATGAAGGTAGGCCAGTTTGAAGATGTCATCTTAGAGAAGGATGACGGTGAATGTGAGTAAGGGGATACCTTCTTGAGCTTTTATAATCAGGCTAAAAGACCAATATCATGGAAGGCTCTGTTGGCTGGCTATATGTCGACCTGGTTAAAGATATGTGTGATCCCCTCTCCAGCTTATGATGGGACTACACCCCTGGTAATTCTCCCGGCCATCCAGCTGGTGTATAGACGACCAGTTGGTTTGCTTTTTGCCATAGTGTATCGTATCCAGAACAGTCTCAGGATGTTGACAGAGCAATTCTGCAGGAGGGTGACCACCACCAAGGTGGGCAAAGAATTGATTTTCCCCACGACCGGCCTTCTCCGAGAGTAGAGATATCGTACGCGTATCTGATGGCCTAGTTCGCGCTTCATTGCTCGGTCCTCATCTAGCTAGGAGAAGACGCACCAGAGGGTGTGTGCTTCATCCACCTTCGTCATTTCGAGAACTGTCACTGGAAAGGCAAATACTTGGTGGAGGTTCGGAGAATGATTGATCATCAAGATTCATACAGTCTCTTCTAGTGCTTCCCATATATCCCAGGCACCGGATACGGTGAGGAATTTCGAGATCTTAGAGATGATCGTTCTTCGCTTGGAGAGGGCACATTCATGTGGTTGCTAAGTATCAAGCCTTCCCACTTGGTGTATCGGTCCGAGAATGTTTGCCACCTGGAGTTATATTTGTCCAGTCGCTTCACTGACAGTTTGGTTACGATCAACTATATACTGGTAACCCCAACCCTCGGCTCGGGTATATGGGGAGTCTTATTGACGGTGCTAGGATTGGAAGCATTTCATCGCTGGATGCACAAGGGCCCGATTTTGCATGTCGCACCGACTGCTAATCTTCTCACAAACTTAGGGTTTTGCCAATGGTACATAGTATCCAATGCGCGCCATCTTCATACAAAGTCAATTCTACTGGAATCAAATGGATCGCAGCTCGCCTAAAGGACAAGGCAGAAGAGCAAAAACATGAGATGCGAGTTTAGGTGTCAGGCATGGAAGAATTCTTGGCCAAGACTGTGAGTGAAACTTCTGTTGCAGCAAGCCCATGCTTGGGTGAAGTGGGTAGTGAACTGACCCAGGAAGTTGTTGCTGAATCTACCCTCGAGGAAGAAGAGAACCCTAAAACTCACTTCAAGTGAAAACATAAGTCGCCCCTCTAGGCGCTTCCCCTCTGAAGAAGAAGAAGACTGTTAGGCCATCAAGTCGGCATCGTGAAACTTTGCAGATTAAGGAGGCAGTAGCATCAGCTACTTATGTCCCTCCTCCTGCTCTGCCAGTGACTGAGCCAATGGTCGGTGAGGCTCCAGGGAAATTCATACCGGTTACAGGTAATATCATCTCTTTCCATTTTAGCACTTGTTTTCGTGACTAACTCCAAATTTTGGGGTGCAGATGAAGGAGATGACCAAGCATAGGATTATCTTTTCACGAGTCGTACAAAAAATGTGGGCGACTATCTCAATCCAGAAGGCCCCAAGGAAGAAATATAAGACATCGGGTTTTCTGGCCGTATTGAAGTAACCACTTAAGGGGACAAGACTATGGATGTGGAAATCCTTGAGACTCCTGAGGCCCCTACAGAGAATGTCCCTCTCCTGGTTACTTTTACAAAACCTGCAAATAAGTCGGTTGCTGAAACAGCTTTTACAGAGATGCCTGCTTCTGAGGTTCCTCCTCCAATTGAAGTTAAGGCTATTGAACACGCCACCACTAGGCATGTTCTTATTGAGACTACCCAAGGTGAGGCAGCTGGCTCTGAGGTTACTATCATAACCTCAATCTCTGTAGGTAATGACTAGAGTATTTTGGATTCAGCAAACGTTTTACAGATACGCTGTTAACTCTAAAAATTTTGCAGAAGCTCCTGTGAAAAGCATCTCTCCAATGGTGTCAGAACCCAAGCAAGGAGAAGTTGTGGTTCCACCGGCGATTGACCCCATTTTGCTAAGCCTGGTACATTACAGTGTAACCCAACAAAGAGCCACCTCGGTAGTTGACTTGTTGATTACAAAGATCGAGATGGAGTCTACTCCTCCTATCAGACTTAAGTCCGTTCAGCACCAATTGGGTAAAGTTGTGCTTCTTGACTTTGTAAATTCTGAGAAGAACATTGTTGACCCATTAACTAAGGGTCTTTTTAGGAGTGTAGTCATAAAATCATCGAGGGAGATTGGGTTAAGCCCATAGTAGAGTTCACCGACAGCAGGAACCCAACCTACTTTATTAGGAGCTGATTTTATGAAAGAGATTCAATGTGGTAGAAACAAGCTGGACTGATGATGCTCGTGTGGAGCATCAACCTGTATATGTTTATATTGTAGCTACTACCCTTTCTCTGATACTCTTATGATACATCTAGGTAAAGTTGAGTTTAACTCTTAATAAGTTCAAGACATGTAGTGTGGAGGGTATATAATCAGTTGTAATACCCTTGGAGGACTTGCCTACATGAGAGGAACCTGATGGTCGTAGTTATGGGGGCAAGGTGAGGCAGCTGGCTCTGAGGTTACTATCATAAACTCAATCTCTATAGGTAATGACTAGAGTATTTTGGATTCAGCAAACGTTTTTCAGGTACGCTGTTAACTCTAAAAATTTTGCGGAAGCTCCTGCAGAAACCATCTCTCCAATGGTGTCAGAACCCAAGCAAGGAGAAGTTGTGGTTCCACCGGCGATTGACCCCATTTTGCTAAGCCTGGTACATTACAGTGTAACCCAACAAAGAGCCACCTCGGTAATTGACTTGCTGATTACAAAGATCGAGATGGAGTCTACTCCTCCTATCAGACTTAAGTCCGTTCAGCACCTATTGGGTAAAGTTGTGCTTCTTGACTTTGTAAATTCTGAGAAGAATATTGTTGACCCATTAACTAAGGGTTTTTTAAGAGTGTGGTCATAAAATCATCGAGGGAGATGGGGTTAAGCCCATAGTAGAGTTCACTGACAATAGGAACCCAACCTACTTTATTAGGAGCTGATTTTATGAAAGAGATTCAATGTGGTGGAAACAAGCTGGACTGATGATGCTTGTGTGGAGCATCGACCTGTATATGATTATATTGTACCTATTACCCTTTCTCTATGGTGACGATACTCTTATGATACATCTAGGTAAAGTTGAGTTTAACTCTTAATAAGTCCAAGGCATGTAGTGTGGAGGGCATATAATCAGATGTAGTACCCTTGGAAGACTTACCTACATGAGAGGAACCGTGATGGTCGTGGTTATGGGGGCAAGGCTGACCCCTAGAAACTCTCATAGGTCAGTTATTGTGAGCATGGCCTGTAATGCTCAGCCTTCTTGCTCAATAGATGAAGACTTATTGTGTATTCTATTAATATCTGGTAAAAGATGCTAGTTCTAGGGATAGTCCACTATGTCTCTGAGATGGTAATGAATTCACTTAGGAAGGTTCTAGACGTAGTCCACCTGTCCCAAATCCATAGTATAATGTTGCCCGATTTCATTCGTGTTTTATGATTTGATGATTTGTCTGTTATTATTATTGATTTGTTTTATCTTCCCTGAAACTCAAGTTTGGGGGAGGGACCGTTGGATGTGTTTTGAATTTAGAGGAAAACTTGAGCTTCTCTCTCATTTGGCTTTGGTTTTAGTCCCATATTGGATAGGAGATGGGAGGTTGAGTAGTATATATAGTAACTCCTCCCATGCCTATTGTTGTGAATACTTGGGTCATGCTACACTCCCCACACGCGCGCGCGCACGCCGAACCGCCGCAGGCCGGGTTGGGTGGCCTGCACCCACGACCTGCGGACACGTATGCAATTCGATCGATTCAAGGGTTCGTGAACCTGAAAATTTTTGTTTTTAATTTTATCCATTTTATTTAAAATTTGGTTTTGATATTTTTCGGGATTCTCTATTCGGTTTGACCCGGTACTCCGGATCTGTTTGCGTGTATCGTAAATTACATGAACGTATGCAGATTTGGAGCAGGGGCTGTTGTCATCGCTGGACTCCGTGAGGTTATAAAAACTGTTTCTCGCAATTTATTCTATTACATGCAAAAGCAGCTACAATTATTTTGTCCTCACTTTGTCTCCCTCCTCTACATTTCTCTACTGCAAAAATTCTGCTCAAGTTTTTTTTTATTTTTTGGGTAGCAAATATCTATCTGAGTAGAGTCCTAACTCAACGTCTTGAGCTGGGTGCTGGTGAACTACCGGTGGAGCTTTTACCGCTAGGATAGGAGGTCGCTTCAAGGTTCGGATAAGGAACCGGCCATTTTTCTTCTAGAGCAGTGCTTCTGCGCTACTGCGTCACCCTAAACAGCAAATTTAATTTTTCTTTTAGTTCTTTTATATTAGTTGCATACTTAGGACAAGTATTTACTTTCAATAAAAGATTTATGATTAGAATTATTGCATGTTTAAAATTTAGAAAATACTGTTATATAACCTAGAGGCTACCTCTGTGAGGGAGGAACTTGATTCTGTATCGGTTTTCCTCTTTTGTTTCTTTTTCTTTCGTTGACTACCAAAAAAAATACATTAACACAGTGATATGATCAATGTTGTTGTTAATGGCCTGGCCTCTGTCCTCTGATCCATTATAGGCCAAATTAATATTATTTAGCAAAAGTATCGATGATCTTATTATTAATTTAAAAGCGTGAAGCAACTGGGCTCGGCCCAGGAAACTGACACTGCACAATGTTGTGAGCCCTTTAAGTTGTCGCCCGAATTGTATTCGCAAGGAATATATTTCAGCCATTTTTGGTACCCAATTCCTTAAATGATCATATTTGTTAACAGTTATAATTAGGGAAAATAATGGATGAGGGGCTGCATCAGGCTTAGGATAAGCCCAGTCCTGTGTCATTCATAAACGCTCCAACAACGCTACTGTATCGTGATAATATGTAAACGACGCTGACCCAACATATAGACTCATGAGTATTTTTTTTCTTAATGAGAATATTATTTTTTTTCATCTTTCTTTTTTGAGTAAAAAACGTGACAATATCTATTTTGTTTCGTTAAAGAGATAATAATGAAACAAATACATATCTATCAAGTTTCAAAATATATTTATAAAGAGATCAAAATATCAAGAAAAAGCAAAACATGGGGCACCGCCCAAAAACCAAGCCAAGCGGATCGAGGAGCTCAATCCCCTAACATATCATCTACAGGGCACCCGTCACAAAGGGCCTGTTTGATTAAGGGTGGAAGTGAGGAAGTGAGGAATTGAGGAAGTAGTAATAATTCCCTTTGGAACTTAGGAATTGGTTAGTAAGTTTTCCGATGTTTGGATGTTGTTGAGAAGTGTGGTTTGGAAAATATTTTGTCTTTTCCGGTGTTTGGATGGTAATGTGAAAGTGAAAGTGGAAAAGTTGACCACAAAGTTGACCGTAAAATAATATTAAAATAAAAATTAATTAAGAAAAAAAAAAAATAGACTGTAACTAGAATGCAAGTGAGATTTACATGGTAAAAAAATTAACTGTTTTATGCTACAATTTATTACAAATGTGATTTACATGACCACTAGATTAACTGTAGCACTCTGGAAGTGAGGAAATGGTTGTGTAAAAGAGAAAGGAAAAAGGAAAAGAGGTTTTCTTATTTTCCTTTTCCGGTGTTTGGATAGATAGGGAAGTGAGCAATTATACTTTCCTATTTCCTTACTTCCGCCCACATCCTTGCAATCAAACAGCCCCAAAATAGAGATTGCGTGTGAATCTTGCGTCTAGTCATTACCGTTGCTTTCCAAAAGAAGACAAGTGTAAGAATGTGATGAATGCACATGCAACGTTGCAGTCGAACTTTGAAAAATTATACAGCTGATATATCAAGATAGAAAGAAAAATAATAATAAATTAGTTTTTGAATGATCATAAGATACAGCTCATGAGACTTTGATCATGACACTATTTATTTTCCCTCTCATAAACAAACAGAGACAGCTGAAGCTTTGTTTCCGTTACTCTCTCGAGGGGAGAGCAACAGTTCGTTGTTGGGTGGTCGATGCTGAGGCCACCTAATTGTATTATACTAAAATCCAGCGGGTTTCTTAGCGTGTGGATTTCTTGCATTGCCAGAGTGGTGGTGGGACACAGTAAGAGCACCCGTCAAAAAAAAAAAAAATCATCTTTGAGCTTCAAAAATTGACAACTTGAATTGACAACTTGGGCTTTGAGTTTGGACTTCAATATGTCATGACTCTCTCTCTCTCTCTCTCTCTCTCTCTCTCCCGCCCCGCCCGCCCCCCCCCCCCCCCCCCCCCCCCCCCCTCCCCGCCCCCCGCCCCCACCCCTCCCCCCCCAAAAAAAAAAAAAAACAAAAAACAAAAAGGACTTGATGTGTGATTGGATTTGAGTGCTAATTAGGGTTAATTTTTTGTGGATGTGATGGGATTTGGTCCACAGTCATGATTGCTTGACACGGTCGCATCAGAGCTTGGCTTTACTCAACTCCAAGTGCCTTAAAACAAATTATTAATAAAACACTAGGGCGGGAGTTGACTAAATTAAGCACATTTTCTAACTCAAGAATTCTCTGCAAGAGATTAAACAAGAAATGCCCTTGCAAATGATAGACTATTATCTTTTCAAGTTTGCCTCCACCTCAAATGTTAGAATCTCAGTAACAGAGAATAGAAACATCAAAAATAATCATCAATCGTATGAATAATTAAACAAAAGAAAGAAAAAAAAGAACACAATAAGAACACACGAATTTAATAAGGTTCGGTAATTACCTACATTCTCGGAGCAGAAGAGGAGAGAGATCTTATTAAATCAATTAAGTACAAGATACAATCGATAGGGGACAATACCCATCTTTATATAGCTATAGAGTCTATGAAGAAAAGAAAATCAAAAACTCTGAATTCGGATCCGAAACAAATTCTGAATCTAACTTGGAAATCACTCAGAGACCAAACGTTGTCGACATGCATATTGGCCTATCAGACTGAGCCAGTCTGCACAACACCCGACTTTCGGGATAAGCCTGTCGACAATCATGGGGTGCCTGTCGACAGGGCTCTGTCGACAGCCGAAATGGCCGTCGACAGACAAAGCAATCTACTCCTTCTGTTGGCGCGTTATCCACGTATCTGCATCCTAATATTTCATACAAACTCCATGATAATACCAAGGAGTTAAAAAAAACTCCACCATTAAGATTTTATAATCTCTAACCACAATTCTCCATCTCGGTGAGGATTTCTCAAATCTGAGTCAAACACAAAATAGTACTTTGTCGACTCCATCGGGCTGCACCAATGTGGTTGCCTACGTACCCCCTGCTCAAGGGATCAAGCCATCCATAGTTCATCTAAATGAGCTCCACCGAGCTCAAGTGACTAGAAGGATTTAGAGTAACTCCTTACAATGTGCAAACTTCACTCTCGGAACAACTTTGGTAAGCATATCAGCGGGAATCTCCTTCGTGTGAATCTTCTGTAACTTGATATCACCCTCATTAAGAATCTCCCAAAAAAGTTAAACCTGACATCGATGTGCTTCATTTTTGCATGATATACATGGTTCTTTGCCAAATAGATAGCACTCATGATATCACAATTGATTTTCAAAAGATTCTGATCAATCTCCAAGTCATCGAGAAACCCATGAAGCCAAATTGCCTCCTTCAGAGCCTCCGTCATGGCCATATACTCGACCTCCGTAGTAAACAATGCGATAGTAGATTGTAGAGTAGAGCGTCAGCTGATCGGTGCTTGGAACAATGTAAACACATATCTCTTTGTAGACCAGCATTTGTCGAGGTCTCCAGCGTAGTCAGAATCAACGTATCTGTTATACTCCTGCTTACCTGCAAAATTCTTCTTGAATACCAAACCAATATCTTTGGTACTTTTGATGTACCATAGAATCCACTTCACTGCCTTCCAGTGACTCCTGCCAGGATTGTACATATATCTGCTTACCATTGAGACATTTGTGACAATAGTCAACAATATGAAACAATCAAGCCTAGTCTAAAGTAACCTTGACCTAGACAACTCCTAACTGGTTGACTGTCCACAGGAGGTATAATGCAGACTTTGACAAAAGCTAATTAGCCAGGTCAGGGCAAGATTGGTGGGAGGTATCTGTGCAAAAGCGACGGTCCTAATTAAGCCAAACCACCAGTTTTTGGGATTTCGCCCCTCAATCCCTGTCCTTAGACACCGATTTGGTAGGAGTCAAATTCTAATACTTTCCCCCTTAGGATAATCTCCTAATGAGTTTGAGATGTCCCTAAGGTCAAGGTCTACCAGATTTTAAATTAAGCTTAGGTTGTGCGTGCTTAGAGATGGTTTGTGAGCTATAAGGGTAATGACTTTCTCACCTTATCTTGATTTGAGTTTTGCCCTTAAGGTTGATTGTGCAAACTGTGCAAGATATAGAAAAGTAACATTCACAAGCAAATATTACCAAAAAATGATTCCTAAGCTATATGCTATGCACACATACCTTATCTCCAGCTATCTTCAACAGTAATTGTAAAAGAAACGTAATTAGACAAATGCCTAGAATGCAAGTCTAAACGTTTTTTTAAGCAATTGGCAATCAATCAGATTACTGTTGGATTAAAAATAGGGAGTGTGAATATCAGATATAGCAAAAATAACACCTAAAAACTGCATTTTTCCAAAGCAATATATCCTGCAAAAGAGAGTTTTTAGTAGTCTAGAATTTCAAGCTTTTGCGTCGTGATTTCTTGAAATTCTGTTTCCTACTTTCGAGAGTAGGGACACAGAATAGCAAATATTCTCCTGCAAAACTTGAGCACTGAATCGATTCCTTGACGTCTTTGAAATAAGACAATAAACTTGTTAAAAAATAATTACACCATTCCCTCCCTGGCAATGGCGTCAAAAACTTGATTGCAAATGAAAGCAGTGAGAATTACTATCTAGCTTTGGGCTAACGGGTCATGTCCTCGAGGAGGAATGCGATGAAAGTGTTTCGGCGTTTTTGTTTAAAAACAAAGAATGGTGTCAGTATTTTTTATATTGAAAAAGAGAATGGAGAGCAAGGAATTGATTAAAAGAAAAATCGAAAACTTAGATAAGGCTTTGAAAAAGGTGATCTATAAAAAAAAAAATCTTGAAAATTGATTTGTTATTTTTAATATAGGAAGACGATCTGGACTCACTATCTTACTACTCAATGATATGTTCTTCTTTTAAAATTCTTAGTATCTCAACTTGATCATAAGAAAAAAACTTAAGCTTGAGTTTCAAAAGTCTTAAGTAAAGTAAATAAGATTGTTTGAAAAAGTTTAACTCTGTTTCTTAAGAAATCTTCTTGAACTGAAGGTTAAATCATCAAGTTGTCTTTCAAGTGTGAAATAAAAATAAGTTCAAGTGATGTTTTAAAAGAAATACAAGTTTAAAAATCCAAACTCATCCTCATATACCTTCAAGAACACTTTCAAAAAAGAAAGGCTTAGTTTAAGGCACAAAACCATTCAAAACAAGAGGAATCAAAGAGAAAGATGATAGTGAGCCCAGAAAAATGAATTTAGTTACTCATAATTAAGGTAAAGAAGGACAAGTACATGAAATGAGACATACCCGTGAATTATAGAAGAAGAGAAATTTTGATCCTTTATTGATGTCACTTCAACTTTAAGTTACAATCACTCTTTTCCTCTCTCTCACTAGTATTTGGACTGAACTACAAATTGAAAAATAGAGATACAATTTCTCAATACTATCTAAAAAAGAGCCTAGACCCTAAAAACAAAGAGAAAAACTTAAACTAATTTTCAGTCCATTTTCTCTAAAAAATACAGTATTTATAGGGAAAATTAAATGGGGGAGGGCGTACGAAGATAGGGGAGCAAACACTCCGCCAACCGACTCAACAAAGCCGCAAAAATACGGCTTTAGCCACGTTTCTGCAGCCATGGTGTGGCCATGGCCTCACCTAGTTGGCGGTACTCTCTCGTTTGGTGATACACCTTTATTTCTTGTTAGTTTTCTCGTTTCAACTCCTGGATTTAACAAAACTGTCTTTAATCTTTGACTTGAACCGATTGATTTGAGAAGATTTATTTTAACCGATTTTCAACTTCTTTGATTTGCCATGATCTGCCCTGATTTTCTGATTTCGAATTAATTCTGAATTAAATCAGAATTCTGATGGGCTTTTAGGCTCGTTTCTCTTCTCTTTCTTTTAGTAATAGGCCTACGTTTTATAAAGAAAAATAAGACTTATTAATAAGATTTATTAGATAATAAACATGATAATGTGACAATATATATGCAATATATGTGATCGCTCAACTAGCTTCTTGCCTATTTGAGAATATATCAAATTATTCTTCATCATACAGTTTTTAAAACAACTACAATGTTTCTAATTAATGCCCTTCATTGAGTTCATTATTTATCCCTAAGTATTACTAGTAAATCACCATCATATAGCTCCTAGTACCTGTATAAGTATTTCAAGATTCATGCATTAAATAATACTATGAATAGATTCATAATCATCATCATATAGTCATAGTCTATTAGGATATTTTAGTTCTCAAACAATCTCCTCATTTATTAGAAACTTTACTTAATCAAGTTCTCATCTTCTTTCGAAGATTTCTTCGCCAATACTTGATACCACGTGATCCCAAACAACAACCCTATACAAGAGAATATCAAGGTTACTTTCTAGTATTAGATGTTGTGCGCCAATGACAACAACCCGATAGAGGATCCCTCCTTGAATCTCCCACGCACGACGAACAATCACAACCAGCACAAAAACAATCACCGGAGAAAGAACACACGCAAACAACCAATTTAACGAGGTTCGGTCTCAACGCCTACGTCCTCGGGGCAATCAGAAGAGATTAATTTACTTGGAAGAAGATTACAATGGCTAGCAGCCTCTTTGAATGCAAGAGAGCTCCAGCCTTTTCCTTCTCAAGGATCTTCAATAAGATACAAACCCTAGAAAACAGCCAACCCCTTAAATACAAACAGATTTTCAAATCTGCACTGGCAGCCCGCACCCGCTTGTCGGTCGACCGGGCGGTCGACCGACCCTTCCACCGGTCGACCGGGCGGTCGACAGAGAGTTGGGTACTTACAGTCGGTTGACCGACCGGTCGACCGAGCTCCAACTTGTGCACGTTGTGCACGTCGGTCGACCGGGCCGGTCGACCGAGCTTCTGATACTGCAGGCCAGTCGACCGGGCCGGTCGACCGGTCGACCTGCATCTGCTGCTGTTGGCTTGTTTTCTGCTGCTGTTTCCCTTCGTCTTCGGCGTCGACTTCCTCGGCGATCATTCGACGACCTCTCGACGATCCTTATCAACTTCCCCATCAGTAAGCTCTCTCTTTCCAAAAATTCTCCACCTCGGCGAAGATTTTTTTCTAAAATCTGAGCCGATCTCCAACGAACCCAGTCCATCACCTGGCGAAATCGACACACGATCTCGGCGAAATCGACACACTATCTCAGCTTGCGCGCACTAGTCGAAATCGACACACGATCTCAGCGAAATCGACACATGATCTCGGCTTGGAATCTTTAGCTCAACTGTTCCTGAAAAACATCGCACATGCCTTTCCTGCACTTCACCTTAGGAGAATTTCCATACATGCCGTCACCATACTGTGGCTTCTACTCCTCAACTGCACGACCTCACGAAGACTTCCTCATGAGCCAACACTGACTCTCCAACTGACTAGCTCTATCTAATCTACATGTCTTCCACTGACGGTCTAACCAAGTCTGCGTAGAGCACACCAAACATCATCGGCTTCAACTGGATGCACACCACTCCTTATGCAAGCTCAACATCTTCTCACCGGAAGATCACCTGTTCATCGAGATCACAACACCTCATCACTACGTGAAGTCCAACTGGCCACAACGCTTCACCTCTACGTGAAGCCTCTCCACCTCTACGTGAAGCTCCAAACGGCCACAACTCTTCACCTCTGCGTGAAGTTCAACTGGCCACAACACTTCACCTCTACGTGAAGTTCCATCGACCACAACTCTCCACCTCTACGTGAAGATCCAAACAACTTCTCAAGAACCCAAATAGCTTCATAAGAGTTGCATCACCAAATGGCTGCGCCTTTAAGGCTGCCTACGTACCTTTGCCCAAAAGGATCAAGCCAACCGTAGTTCATTTAGATGAGCTTCATCAAGCTCAAGCACCGGTACCTTTATTTGCAGCAGTGAACCTGTCTGACCGAATCATATGAACCTCTTCCCGACCATCATGGAGGACAACGGCCTTCAACTTCAGCTTGTCCCGATCACAAGCTTGAGATTTATGCTTCTTTCCCCACAAGCGTGGTTTCACCTTTGTTCCAATAGCTGCAAACAACTCGACATCCTCAGCAATGTCTTCAACCTGATCAGCATCAACCTTGGTATCATGATCTCCACCCGGTGTCACATCCGATGAAATCTTCTCTAATGCCGAACCAACTGGAGATGATGGAGTAGCATCAACCTCCATCCATTGCGATCCTTCCTTGGTCTTCGTCCTCTCCACCTGCTGAGAGACGATGGACTTCAACCCTGAAGTCTCTCCAAAAGTGACATGCCTGCTCATCACGATCTTCTTGTCTTCGGGGTTCTACAACCTGTAGCTGTTTCCTTTGACGCCCAAATAGACAAACCTCTTTGCTCGCGGATTCAACTTGCCATTCTTGGCACTGAAGTAGGCCGGACTTTCAAACTCTCGCAGCAAACAATGATCTTGAGCAGCTTCCCAGACCAAATATCCAATGAAGCTTTACCTCCTATCGCAGTCGATCTGTTCATGAGATGGCTAGCATACTCAGTCGCCTCAGCCCAAAACGACCTGTTTAATCCTGCATTAGACAATAACCTCCAAACCTCCTCCAGCAAGTGACGGACTACATCTTTAGCCAACCCATCTGTACCTGTTGTGAAGTGAGTTGCAATACCTGTGTTCTGGCCAAATCATAGGAACTAGTACATGTCCTTTCCAACATTACCAATATGAAGCTCCTTTATTTTCCTACATATCTGCCTCTCCATTTTTCCTCTCCACTTCATCAACACATCTAGGGCTTTCACCCGTTTGTCTCATTGGATATATCCAAAACTGCCTAGATTAACTATCTATAAATGAGACAAAGTACCTGTGACCTCCAAGCGATGCCGTCTTAGCAGGTCCCCATACGCTCATGTGAACACAATCATGAAGACCTTCATTGCGGTGAGTACTGGTGCTGAATCTCACCTTCTTCTTGTCCAGAACGCTGTGTCCACCTTCCAACTTGCAGGTAGCAGCACCTTCCATTTCCTTCTTTGCAGGAGCTCGCAAAGATTCTTCTTCCTGTCTGACCTTTCCCTGCCAGACCTCCGGGCCACCATCATCTGAGGAAATCGAAGTCTCCACCTGATCTGTAATCGTACTACCCTTCAAGTAGTAGAGGTTTCCTCAGCGGACGCCCTTCATCACCACCATCGAGCCCTTGATCATCTTGAGATCGCCATCTCGAACAGATATCACCATACCCGATGCTTCCAAAGTTCCCACGGAGATTAGATTTCTCTTCAACTGAGGTACATACCTCACTCCCTTTAGCTCCTTTACCATCCCATCTAACTGATTCGGATTGTACCTACACCCTCCATGCTACATGAGTGATCATCGCCCATAACGACCGAACACTCCTCCAGCTTCTCAAAGTTGGAAAACCAGTCCCGATTAGGGCACGCATGGTATGTTGTACCTGTATCCAGAATCCACTCATCTTTTCATGAGTTACCAATGATGGGAGAACTGACTGAAAACGAGAAACCTGACGAGTTCGAATCTGATCCATCTGCCTGTGAGCTACTCCTCTGAGTATTCGTCACCTTTGATAGATTTGCTTCAGCCTTCGACTCCTTCTTCTTCCCCTTGAACTTAGGACAGTCCACTTTCCAGTGCCTATCTCTCTATAGAAGGCACACTGATTCCTTTTGAGATCCCTGAAACCCGGCCTGGACTTTGATCTTCCTCTCACCTCCTTGCCCTTCCTCGATGAACCCCTGCCTCTTACTTCCAGTGCCTCCGCCGATGAGCTTGACTGAGAAGGATGTCTCTCCTTCTTCCTCGTCTCATAACTTGTCAGTGCAGACGACACCTCATGGTAGTCCAACGTCTGCCTACCATTGATAAAGGTTAGTGTGAATGTCTCATACTCCTCCTCCGGGAGTGAATTCAGGAAGATGATCGCCTTATCTTCCTCATCTAACGTGACATCCACGTTTACCAAGTCTGTAAGAAGCTTCGTGTATCGGTTGATGTGTTCATTCACTGTACTTCCCTTCTTCATTTGAAAACTGTACAGCTTACTCTTAAGTTGCAACCTGGACTCAACACTCTTAGTCAGGTATTTCCTCGCAAGGGTTTCCCATAGTTTCTTCGCCGACGTCTCATGTTGTGCAAGGTATTTTATGTCTTGCGACAAATATGAACGTATCAATCCACATGCCGACCTGTTCATCTTTGCCCACTCTTCATCAATAGTCGTGCTCTTCTTCTTCTCCAATAGGAGAGTATCTTCGAGGTTCGATGCATTCAGCGCATCCATAACCTCACATCTCCACATCCCGAAGTTATTTGTACCGTTGAACTTGACAACTTCAATCCTCGGGTGAGAATTCATTGTCTTAACCGAAGTAGTTTCTTCTGCCATTGAGATTTCTTGATCCTCTATCTATGCGGAAGAACAATCAACTGGAAATACATCTCTACTCAGATAAAAATAGGATTTTTTACCTTTCCCTTGAAACCCTAGATCGAGTTTCTCTCCGGATCTACTCCACCACAGATTCCACGAGCCCTCCTTGCGTCCTCCTGAGATCGACACACGATCCCACGAACACCAATACCTCTGATAAGAGATCGACACACGATCTCCACCGAATCAGATCTCGAGCCCTTCGAATATTCAGAAATCCCAAGCCAAACCTAGAAGCTCCGATACCACTTGTTGTGCGCCAACGACAACAACCCGATAGAGGATCCCTCCTTGAATCTCCCACGCACGAAGAACAATCACAACCAGCACAAAAACAATCACCGGAGAAAGAACACACGCAAATAACCAATTTAATGAGGTTCGGCCTCAACGCCTACGTCCTCGGGGCAATCAGAAGAGAGATTAATTTACTTGGAAGAAGATTACAATGGTTAGCAGCCTCTTTGAATGTAAGAGAGCTCCAGCCTTTTCCTTCTCAAGGATCTTCAACAAGATACAAACCCTAGAAAACAGCCAACCCCTTAAATACAAACAGATTTTTCAAATCTGCACTCGCAGCCCGCACCCGCTTGTCGGTCGACCGGGCTGTCGACCGACCCATCCACCGGTCAACCGGGCGCCCAACAGAGAGTTAGGTACTTACAGTCGGTCGACCGACCGGTCGACCGAGCTCCAACTTGTGCACGTTGTGCACGTCGGTCGACCGGGCCGGTTGACCGAGCTTCTGATACTGCGGGCCAGTCGACCGGCCAACCTGCACCTGCTGTTGTTGGCTTATTTTCTGCTGCTGTTTCCCTTCGTCTTTGTTGTCGACTTCCTCGGCGATCACTCGACGACCCCTCGACGATCCTTATCAACTTCCCCATCAGTAACTCTCTCTTTCCAACATTAGATTCATCAAAATTCTTGAGGGTTGAATGCTATTTTATTATTCTAATTCTCTGTAAAAAAATCAATCAGAATTTACTTATAATGTGGTAAAATGAGCCTTCAAAAGTTCACATCTTTGGTTGAAATCCACTCTCAAAACTTAGATCTGCCTTAGGTGAACCTCCCCTTTCCTCCTTTGGCCCATTCCCCTCGATCTGTGTGTGGACGGCCCCTCCGGCTGGCCTGATCTCAGCCGTCCTGGGTTGGCTGGGCTCGGCTGCCCCTTCCCTCTCTCTTGGTCTCGCATGAAGGAAAAGAAAGAATGAAGCAAGGAAGAAAGGATAGGAAGAGAAATTGTAAGATCATCAAGAGGAGAAGATGGGTTCTAGTGTTCATACTATGGGGAGTTTGAGAGGATGAAGAGAATGGGTGACGGAAAGGTTTGGGCTGAAGTTAGAGATCCCAGTTCAGACATAATTATAAGTTTGCCCCAACTTTAATTCTCTCCAAGTGGCCTTACAAACATCAAGAGTATCCTAGCCCTTGATCAACTTCTCTCATGCTCACTTATCCCCTCCACTAACTTGTATTTTGATTAATTAAATGGGTGTAGTGGAGTATGTATTTGTATACCCATCTCTTGTATACTTCCATCCATATAAATTAAATTAGAAATTCTATTTCTTCATAAATTAAAATTTATGACCTCCTGGATTCTCAAGTCCATAACATAATATTAAATCATAATTGAAAATTATAGTACTAATTCTTGATTATAAAAGTATCAGAGTGCTACATAACTTGTACTTAATAATTTATTATAATTAGACTATAATGATATTTATTTCTCATTTCATATAAATTTCATCAATTTATTATCATCAAAATTATTGTTTCTAATTACCAGATATTTTTTCATAACTGAAATTGAAACATTCATTAGGATTATTAAAAATTGGGCTGTTACAAACTAATAGTAGGAGTAGTAACTGAGAAAGAGAATACTGATGACTAAGTCCTATCCACCTACCTTTGAAGTACTACCCGATTGGGTATTAATCACCCTTGCGAGATTTGTCTAGATTTTCGACTCCTTATTCTTATCTTTGATCCGTGAATAATCAACCTTCCAGTACCTTAACTCTTTACAGAAGGCACACTGGTTCTTCTTCAGATTTCTGAAACCCGGTATGGACTTTGATATCCCAGATTTCCTTTCCCCTTCTTACTGAAACTCTCGCCTCTTACCATCAATGCTTCTTCTGAATCACTCTTTGAAGAAGACTGCTTGTTCTTCTTTCATGCTTCATAATTTACAAGAGCAGCTAACATATCACTATAATTAAGTGTCTGTTTATCATTGACCAATGTTAAGACAAAGGTCTCATACTCTTCATCAGGAAGGAAATTCAGAAGAATCACCTCCTAGTCCTCTTCTTTGATCTCAATATCCATATTAATTAGGTCTGCAAGAAGCTTTGTGCAGCTGTTCATCTGTTCACAATTGGGAGTATCTCTTCAATTGAAAGCGAAACAAAGCCTCCTCTTCAGATGCAGTCGAGACCCGATGCTCTTTTTTAGATATTTCTTCTCGAGGATCTCCCAAATCATCCTTGCGAAAGTGTAATACAACACATGATACTTAATATCATGTGTCAAATAAAACCTGATGACGCCATACACCGTCCGATTCATCTTGTCCCAATCTTTCTCAAATGTCTCCTCTGGCTTTTCTTCCAGACACAGAGAGTCTTTAAGATTTGATGTCGTCAGGACATTTATCACCTCACATCTCCACATCCCAAAATTATTTATTTCTTCAAACTTCACAATAGCAATCTTCATCAGAAAATAACTTATAGATTTCACCAATGATTCACTACTTCCTACCATCTACTCAATAGATTTCTCAAAATAATGCGAAAAATGATTAGTGAAAATAAATCTAAATAGGAAAGATCAGATCTTTACCTCCAACTGAAACTGTTGAAGTCTCCAAAGCAATTTGCTCTACCGGAATGAACTTCCTGTCGAACCCAGAAAGCACTGATACCACTTGTTGGAATCTCAACAAAGAGAATAGCAATACCAAAAAATAGTCACCAATCGTACGAACAAGTAAACAAAAGAAAGAAAATGAGAATACATGAATTTAATAAGGTTCGATAATTGCCTATGTCCAGGACAGAAGAGAAGAGAGATCTTATTAAATCAATCAAGTAAAGGATATAATCAATAGGAGATAATATCTCTCTTTATATAGCCACAGAATCTATAAAGAAAAAAGAACCAAAAACTCTGAATTCAGATCAAAAGCAAATTCTAAATCAAATTTGAAAACAGCTCAGAGATCAAACATTATCGACATGCCTATTAGCCTATCAACAGACTGAGCCAGTCTAAACAGCACCCGGCTTTCGGGAAAATCCTGTCGACATCCATGGCGGGTCTGTCGACAGGGCTCTGTCGACAGCCGAAATGGCTTGTCGACAGACAAAGCAATATGTTCCTGCTGTTGGGGCCTATCCACGTATTTGCATTTTAATACTTCATGCAAACTCTGTACTAACACCAAGGAGTTAAAAAACTCCACCATTAAGATTTTACACTCTCTCCCCATATCAAATCCATTATGGACTTCCTTTAATCCTCATATATGTGATACATTAACTAAAATCTTATTATTATCTTTTAACATGGTGCATTCATTGGCCTATGTTAGACATATTAATACCCAAATCTCAATTGGTTATCTACCTTCTAGTTTCTTTTGAATATACTCATTTCTTATCATATTTTAATGTTGATAATTTGTAGAAGAATAAATTTTAGTATATTATTGTATATTTTTTCACCAAGGATTACATCAATATATATAGAAGCGGAGAAAAGAATATAAGAAAAGTATACATGTCTAAATATAATATATTACATATCCATACAAATGTCTAGATACAATGTATCACGTGTATCACCCTCCCTCAAACTCAAAGTGGATCAAACCCTGAGAGTTTGAAAATACGCTCATTGATCGTCTCTCAGGAATAGTGACATCATCGCTCGTCTAATATCTCTCGTCGGCGGCAGGAAAGGTGAAGTCGTCGCTCATTGATCATTTCTTGTCGGCAGCGGGAATGGCGGGCAGAATCGACCACGCAGGGCAGAGGCGATCACTGATGATGCGTGCATAAAGAGGACAGAGATAGAAGGGCATACGAGAACTCGACTACATGAATTATGTGGCAAGATGGCAGAGGCAATGCTGGAGTAAGAGGTTACCCAGGTCAAATATAGCGGAAGATGAAGAGCTGGCTCAAGACGAAAGTGGCCTGGCGCTAAGCACACACTATGCGAATACGGCCCAGCGCAGGCTTGCTAATAGCGTAAAATAATGATCAGCAGAGGAATGACTCTGATATCGTGATAATTTGGAGAAAAATAAACTTCAATATATTATTGTATATTCTTTCACCAAAGATTACATCAATATATATTGAAGTGGAGAGAAAAATATAAGGAAGGTATACATGTCTAGATACAATGTATCACATGTCTATATACATGTCTAGATACAATGTATCATATTTATCTGTAATACCCCATTCCCGGAATACGTACTTAGTTGCGTATTCAGTTTCCCTATCGTATTTTTCAATTTACTTCCTATATTTGACCGAATTCAGTTCCAAATGTCATTTTCCAACACTTTAGATTTTATATGATTTTCTGGAATTTTCCTGAATTAAATTAAATATTTTCAAAACCAGTGTCGGCCAGTGCCGCTGACCGATTCCAGGATTTTTAACTCGCAAGCAGTTAGGAATTTCTAGATGGTCCTTTAGGCATTATTCCTTAGAATCATATTTTCAGCCTACACTCTTTTTCTGGAGATTTTACGAATTTATGAAAATTCCAACGGAGTCGGCAGGTGACTGATTCCGGGATTTTTAATTTTAAAACTACAAATTATTTCTTCAAACGAATTTCACCATGAGTCTTAAAATCTTATTCTTGATTTTTGATAAAATTTTCGGGTCATTCCGAAATACTTGAATTTTGGACATTTTTTCAATAATTGCAAATTCCACATTTACCACCTCATTTCCCACTCACCCCCCACCTAACACCACTCATTCTCTCTCTCTCCTTGGCCGGCCAAGTGGCCAAGGAGAAGGACACTCACCTCACCCCCTATTTACACAAAACCCCCTCTCATTTCCTTTAATTCCACCCTCTTTGCAAAATCCCAAATCCTATATAAGACTTTCCCTTTACACTTTAATCCTTTTCTTCCTCATTTCTACACAAGTGGGAGAAGCTCTCACCAAACTCTCTTCTTCCTCAACCTAAACCCTAGCTCCAAGAACACTTCAAGACCTTTCCCTCCAGCCCAAGCAACTGAATTGAAGCTTGGATCGTGGCTCACTTCGTCGCCAAGGATCTCATAGGTGCCTTTGACGACTACCCGCTTCCCGGACTCGTAGAGCTTCGATCTAACGGTTCCAAGTGAATATTTCACTCACCAAGACTTGAATTAGCCCTAGAACACTTGTATCTACACCTCTTGTACACCTAGGTCACCAAAAACCATGATTTGGACCATCAAACACACTTCCAGAAAATCTGTTCTGTCACTGTTTTTCCCCCTATTAGTCGACTTACCCTAGGAGCTAGTCGACTAGAACACTTAGCTGAAACTTAGTTTTTCTGGAAAACACAGTATTAGTCGACTTACCCCAATTATCAGTCGACTAATCTTTTCTGG
The DNA here is from genome assembly GCA_038442645.1 of Agave tequilana. Lineage (NCBI taxonomy): Eukaryota > Viridiplantae > Streptophyta > Magnoliopsida > Asparagales > Asparagaceae > Agave > Agave tequilana. Next base: position 50,164 of record JAVJIF010012669.1, read on the forward strand.
ACATAAATCTCAACTCTCTGGAAATCACTATTAGTCGACTCCTGAATCCCCCTAGTCGACTAATCCTCCCTGGACCAGAAATCCAACTTTCTGTATCAACAGACTTAGTCGACTTAAATATCTGTTAGTCGACTAGAGATCCCTATTAGTCGACTAACCCTTACCCCTAGTCGACTAATTCTGACTGTGTGTCATAGTTAATTTCTGTTCTGAATTTGGTTCTTATGCTTGTTACATGTGTATTATATCTTGCTTGTTCATGCTTCAATACTGATATTACATGACCTATTACTGAATAGATGTATCTCTTGTTACCTCATGACTTGTTATTGCATATTCTTGTATCATGACATGTAAATAGTAAATATCACCACCCATCATGCCATCTCTTAAAACAAAGCATGATACACTTGACTTTCCTATAAAAAGCACCAACTTACATATGGGTCGGGGGAAATATGCGGATATCGATACGTGTTCGTGTTTACAGTGGTAGTAGGTATATTGTACAATCATATTCCGGTCTAACCTGCGGTACACCAGGGGACCGAGGGGAGTGCTTGCTCCCTATTCCTGAATCAGTCATGACTAAGGGCATACATAAGACCCTCCTGAATAGCCTAGCGGCTGGCTTCCGTCACCAAGCAACGGAACAATCCTGGACCGTTATCCCGGGCATGTACGGGGTCCACTGTAAACATAGTTCGTCGATACCCCCGCTGTTTCTAATAACAACCTTGAGTTACTAGGATATGGATCTATGTGCGCTGGACGCTGGGTCACATAGCTAGATATCACAGTAAAGCAAGTAATAATAATAATAGACCATAGCTATGCATTCATTCCATGCTGACTTCAGTTCTATACGTTTTCCCCACTTGTTGATTTATATTCGTTATACTGTTCCGGTTTTCCTTATTCATGTACCTTAGCCACTTGGCTGTATTTGTTATTGTTATATGTCTTGATCCCTTGGATTTGCACATTCAGATTCCGAGGCTTGGGTCGAAGTGGAGCCATCCACCGAAGATCAGGCTTTCTTTAGTGAGCAGGCAGATTAGCTCCGGTCCTCGTGCCAGACTCTCTCCTTTTGACTCACGAGATCCTCTTTCTACTTGTGAGCTTTTTGTATACATATTGTATATATTCTTTTGGACTTGGTTATGATGTAATGCACACGTCATGTGTAATACTTTATAATATCCTGTGATAACTTTGTATGTGTACTTCTTGTGTTGGCATATGTATAGATACCACGCTTTGTCGTGTACTCTGTTTCTTGTTGTACTTTTTGCTTAGCGTATATACGCGTGGGGCAACTTCTGGCCTACGTATATACGTCGCAGTGACGTCCCCGTATCTGTGGAATCGGGGCGTTACAGGTTGGTATCAGAGCCTAGGCTCTCACACCTAAAGTACAATCAAGCAGCAAATTAACAATTTGCTGGTGCCAACTACAATGTACAAAGTTATCTAGTCCTTCTTGATTCCTTCTTGATTCCATCCCTTGTGTCCTAAACTCCTTCCGTTTTTCCAATTCCAGTTGTCTTTTACCAATCGGTATGGAGAGGAGGACGGGACGTAACAACTCCGGGCAAGCGTCGAATGGACCCACTGGAGACCATGTGGATATTCTGAGAGTCATTCAGACTATGATGGAGAACCAGCAGCAGCAGACGGAGCTCCTCCGGCAGGAAATGGCAGCTCCCAAGGAGCAGAGGCCCGGAAATGTATCGGACTTCAGGCGACTGCAACCAGCCATCTTCACGGGAGAAGAGAAACCATTGGATGCTGAGCAGTGGTTGACAGACACCACTGATTTGCTGAATGCGGCCAGAGTACCGAAGGAGAACCAAGTTGAGGTCGCCAAGATTCAGTTGAAAGATGTTGCTAGAACTTGGTGGCTTGCTGAAGAGGCCAGACTGGAGAAGCCTGTCACCTGGGACACATTCTCCAAGAGCTTCTATGCCAGATTCTTCCCAGCTACTGCACAGAAGGACATGGAAGAGCAGTTCATCAGGCTTCAGCAAGGGAGTAGGTCCGTGGACGAGTATGCCGCGGAATTTCTCAGACTGAGCCGCTTTGCCCCGTACATGGTAAAGGACGAGGAGAAGCGGGCGAGCAGGTTCCAGCAGGGCTTGCAGATGGACATTCAGATGTTCTTAATGCCCCAACAGCTGAAGACTTATTCAGAGGTTCTTACCATAGCTCGGGAAGTGGAGCGTGGGTTGGAGAAGAAGCAAGAGGATCAGATGAGGAACCAGGCCATGAAGAGGCCGTTTCCACCAATGGGGAGAGGAGGCCCATTCAGAGCAGCGAAGGTGCAGATGAGGCAGCAATTCAGACCAGCTCCTTACCAGGCGGGCCAACCATCGGCCTTCTGCAGTTATTGTCAGAAGCCGGGCCACATTCGTCAGTATTGCCGTAGGGCAAATGGATTGTGTTTGGTGTGTGGATCCAAGGATCATTCTATAGAAGCCTGTCCGCACAGAAGGATGGGGATAGCCGGCCAAGCTGTGCCAGCACTTCAGGGACCGGTTGGACAGAGAGCACTTCCAGGACCACCGGGGCAGAGGAATCAGGGACCAGTGATGAGGAGAGCTCTTCCCCTTCCTCCACAGCATGTTGTTCGCCCAGTCCAGAGGGGAGCTAGGACAGCAGCAGGGCGTGGAAGAGGTCAAGCCTACAACTTGACGGAAGTGGAAGCTGAGACTTCTGAGGAGGTGATAACAGGTAATATCAGAGTGCATTCTCAACCTGTTTTAGCCCTCTTCGATTCCGGTGCTTCGCATTGTTTTATCTCAGATCATTTTGTGGCATTGCATTCTATACCTGTTAAAGTGTTAGACCACAAATGGGAGATTAGTACTGGGAATGGAGTAGTCATGTCTTCTAGGGTTTGTGCTGATTGTCCAGTGGAACTTTGTGATAAGACCTTGGCCATAGATATGCTCGTGCTAGACACTAAAGGGTACGACGTAATCTTAGGCATGACCTGGCTCAGTCAGTACCATGCAGTTATTGACTGTAGGGAGAAGAAGATTATTTTCAGGATTCCCCGTCAACCGGAATTTCAATTTTGTGGTGAGGTGAAGTCTACCAAGAGAAAGACTCGGTTGACTACTTCGGAGGTTCAGAAAGGAGTACCGGTGTGGGATGAATTTCCAGGAGTGTTTGCTGAGATCTCAGGACTGCCACCTAAAAGGGTAATCGAGTTCTCAATTGATACTGTGCCTGGGACAGCTCCTATATCTAAGGCTCCGTACAGGATGGCACCGACGGAGCTAGAGATTCTGAAGAAGCAGCTGCAGGAGTACTCTGATAAGGGATTGATTCGGCCAAGTGCTTCGCCATGGGGTGCTCCAGTGCTATTGGCGAACAAGAAGGATGGTGGTAAGAGACTTTGTATTGATTACAGGGAATTGAACAAGGTTACCATCAAGAACAAGTATCCCTTGCCAAGGATTGATGATTTGTTTGATCAGCTTCATGGAGCCCGGGTATTCTCTAAGTTGGATTTGCAGTCGGGGTACCATCAGCTAAGGATGAAGACAGAGGATATCCCGAAGACGGCATTCAGGACCCGTTATGGCCACTATGAATTCCTAGTTATGCCTTTCGGAGTCACCAATGCCCCTGCAGTTTTCATGGATTTGATGAACCGAGTGTTCTCGCCCTACTTGGATCAGTTCGTTGTTGTTTTCATTGATGACATCTTGATCTATTCCAGGAACAACAAGGAGCATGCAGAACACTTGAGGATTGTGTTGCAGACCCTCCAGCAGGAGCAGCTTCATGCCAAGAGGAGTAAGTGTGACTTCTGGTTGGACAGTATAGCCTTCCTTGGGCACATTGTTTCAGCAGAAGGAATCTCGGTGGATCCCAGCAAAGTCCAAGCAGTGAAGAATTGGCCTATTCCGAGGACGGTGACTGAGATTAAGAGTTTTCTTGGACTAGCCGGATATTACAGACGCTTTGTCCAGGATTTCTCTAGGATTGCAGCTCCGTTGACCAAGCTCACCCGGAAAGGAGAAAGGTACATATGGACAAAAGAATGTGCTTTGGCATTTGAGCAGTTGAAGCAGAGACTCATTTCAGCTCCGATCTTGAAGACTCCCTCAGGGAGAGGAGGGATGGTCATATTCAGTGATGCATCAGGGAAAGGCCTGGGGTGTGTGCTTATGCAACATGATCATGTTATAGCATATGCCTCTAGGCAACTGAAGCCTCATGAGCGGAACTACCCAACTCATGACTTGGAGCTAGCAGCTGTTATATTTGCTTTGAAGATTTGGAGGCATTATCTTCTGGGAGATAAGGTGTTGATATACACGGATCACAAGAGCCTCAAGTATATTTCTCACAGAAGGAGTTGAACATGAGGCAGAGGCGGTGGCTGGAGCTGATGGCGGACTATGATATTGACTTGCAATACCATCCAGGCAAGGTCAATACAGTACCGGATGCACTGAGCAGGATGCCAGAGAATAGGGTGCTTGTCCAAATCACTCAGCAGAAGGAGTTGATTCAGGACATTATCAGATTGGACTTGATGTTGGTTCGAGGAGCTGAGGAGGCAGGACAGCTCATGGCTTTGCAGATTCAGTCAACATTAATAGATGAGATCAAGGAAGCTCAGAAGGAAGACCCCAGATTGCAGCAGTTCCGAGCTCAGGTAGAGGCTGGATTGAGGACTGATATCAGTATTCATCCGGATGGTGCCTTATATTTTGGTAGCAGACTTTGTGTTCCCCAAGGAGAGGTTCGGCAGAAGATTTTGGCAGAGGCTCACAGTTCAGCATATTCCATACACCCAGGGGGAAACAAGATGTATCAGGATATGAAGAAGCAGTTTTGGTGGAATGCTATGAAGAGGGAGATAGCCCAGTTTGTTGCCAAGTGCTTGGTTTGTCAACAGATAAAGATTGAGCATCAGAGATCAGCGGGACTTCTGCAACCTTTACCGATTCCCGAGTGGAAGTGGGAGCACATTACCATGGATTTTGTTACGGCATTGCCTCGTAGTCCTAAGGGTAATAATGCGGTGTGGGTAATCATTGACCGTCTCACCAAGTCAGCTCACTTTATACCATTCAGGGTGGGACAGTCAACAGAGGTCTTGGCAGACAAGTACTTGAAGGAGATAGTTCGTCTACATGGAGTTCCTGTTAGTATTGTATCAGACCGAGACACCAGATTCAGATCTCATTTCTGGGAGAGTCTCCAAGAAAGTCTAGGGACTCGTCTGAAGTTCAGTACATCATATCATCCTCAGACAGACGGACAATCTGAGAGGACTAACCAGATTCTTGAGGATATGTTGAGGGCCTGCATGATTGAATTCCAGGGATCATGGGAAGACCATCTTCACTTGGCGGAGTTTTCTTATAATAACAGTTATCAAGCAAGTATCAAGATGGCACCATTTGAAGCATTGTATGGGCGGAAGTATAGGTCTCCGATTTGTTGGGATGAAGTCGGTGAGAGAAGACTTTTGGGGCCAGAGATTCTGATTCAGTCAACAGACAAGGTCAGGATTATCAGAGACCACCTCAGGGCAGCGCAGAGTCGGCAGAAGAGTTGGGCTGACACACAGAGAAGGCCATTGGAATTCCAGACCGGAGATCATGTATTCCTGAAGATATCACCTACCAAAGGAGTAATCCGGTTCGGTACGCGTGGAAAACTTAGTCCGAGATATATCGGCCCATTCGAGATTTTGGATCGAGTGGGAGAGGTGTCTTACAGGTTGGCGTTACCGCCATCTTTGGACGGAGTTCACGATGTATTCCACGTGTCACAGCTGAGGAAGTATGTGAAAGATGATAGTCATATTCTGGATCATTCCGAGCTGGAACTACAACCGGACTTGTCATATCAAGAGCAGCCGATGGCTATTTTGGACAGGAGTGTCAAGGCATTGAAGAACAGAGCTATCCCATTAGTTTTGGTGTCTTGGAACAGGCATGCCCCAGGAGAGGCCACGTGGGAACGAGAGGATGTCATCCGTGAGCGTTACCCTCATCTCTTCACAACTTGATTGGTAAGACTCTTCCTTCTTATTCCGATTCTTGTTCTTATCCTTATTCTTATCTACCGTTATCTTCCTTCTTGTCCTTATTTATCTGTTCCCTTTCACTTTACGAAATTTCGAGGACGAAATTTTTGTAAGGTGGGTAGATTGTAATACCCCGTTCCCGGAATACGTACTTAGTTGCGTATTCAGTTTCCCTATCGTATTTTTCAATTTACTTCCTATATTTGACCGAATTCAGTTCCAAATGTCATTTTCCAACACTTTAGATTTTATATGATTTTCTGGAATTTTCCTGAATTAAATTAAATATTTTCAAAACCAGTGTCGGCCAGTGCCGCTGACCGATTCCAGGATTTTTAACTCGCAAGCAGTTAGGAATTTCTAGATGGTCCTTTAGGCATTATTCCTTAGAATCATATTTTCAACCTACACTCTTTTTCTGGAGATTTTACGAATTTATGAAAATTCCAACGGAGTCGGCAGGTGACTGATTCCGGGATTTTTAATTTTAAAACTACAAATTATTTCTTCAAACGAATTTCACCATGAGTCTTAAAATCTTATTCTTGACTTTTGGTAAAATTTTCGGGTCATTCCGAAATACTTGAATTTTGGACATTTTTTCAATAATTGCAAATTCCACATTTTCCACCTCATTTCCCACTCACCCCCCACCTAACACCACTCATTCTCTCTCTCTCCCTTGGCCGGCCAAGTGGCCAAGGAGAAGGACACTCACCTCACCCCCTATTTACACAAAACCCCCTCTCATTTCCTTTAATTCCACCCTCTTTGCAAAATCCCAAATCCTATATAAGACTTTCCCTTTACACTTTAATCCTTTTCTTCCTCATTTCTACACAAGTGGGAGAAGCTCTCACCAAACCCTCTTCTTCCTCAACCTAAACCCTAGCTCCAAGAACACTTCAAGACCTTTCCCTCCAGCCCAAGCAACTGAATTGAAGCTTGGATCGTGGCTCACTTCGTCGCCAAGGATCTCATAGGTGCCTTTGACGACTACCCGCTTCCCGGACTCGTAGAGCTTCGATCTAACGGTTCCAAGTGAGTATTTCACTCACCAAGACTTGAATTAGCCCTAGAACACTTGTATCTACACCTCTTGTACACCTAGGTCACCAAAAACCATGATTTGGACCATCAAACACACTTCCAGAAAATCTGTTCTGTCACTGTTTTTCCCCCTATTAGACGACTTACCCTAGGAGCTAGTCGACTAGAACACTTAGCTGAAACTTAGTTTTTCTGGAAAACACAGTATTAGTCGACTTACCCCAATTATCAGTCAACTAATCTTTTCTGGACATAAATCTCAACTCTCTGGAAATCACTATTAGTCGACTCCTGAATCCCCCTAGTCGACTAATCCTCCCTGGACCAGAAATCCAACTTTCTGTATCAACAGACTTAGTCGACTTAAATATCTGTTAGTCGACTAGAGACCCCTATTAGTCGACTAACCCTTACCCCTAGTCGACTAATTCTGACTGTGTGTCATAGTTAATTTCTGTTCTGAATTTGGTTCTTATGCTTGTTACATGTGTATTATATCTTGCTTGTTCATGCTTCAATACTGATATTACATGACCTATTACTGAATAGATGTATTTCTTGTTACCTCATGACTTGTTATTGCATATTCTTGTATCATGACATGTAAATAGTAAATATCACCACCCATCATGCCATCTCTTAAAACAAAGCATGATACACTTGACTTTCCTATAAAAAGCACCAACTTACATATGGGTCGGGGGAAATATGCGGATATCGATACGTGTTCGTGTTTACAGTGGTAGTAGGTATATTGTACAATCATATTCCGGTCTAACCTGCGGTACACCAGGGGACCGAGGGGAGTGCTTGCTCCCTATTCCTGAATCAGTCATGACTAAGGGCATACATAAGACCCTCCTGAATAGCCTAGCGGCTGGCTTCCGTCACCAAGCAACGGAACAATCCTGGACCGTTATCCCGGGCATGTGCGGGGTCCACTGTAAACATAGTTCGTCGATACCCCCGCTGTTTCCAATAACAACCTTGAGTTACTAGGATATGGATCTATGTGCGCTGGGACGCTGGGTCACATAGCTAGATATCACAGTAAAGCAAGTAATAATAATAATAGACCATAGCTATGCATTCATTCCATGCTGACTTCAGTTCTATACGTTTTCCCCACTTGTTGATTTATATTCGTTATACTGTTCCGGTTTTCCTTATTCATGTACCTTAGCCACTTGGCTGTATTTGTTATTGTTATATGTCTTGATCCCTTGGATTTGCACATTCAGATTCCGAGGCTTGGTCGAAGTGGAGCCATCCACCGAAGATCAGGCTTTCTTTAGTGAGCAGGCAGATTAGCTCCGGTCCTCGTGCCAGACTCTCTCCTTTTGACTCACGAGATCCTCTTTCTACTTGTGAGCTTTTTGTATACATATTGTATATATTCTTTTGGACTTGGTTATGATGTAATGCACACGTCATGTGTAATACTTTATAATATCCTGTGATAACTTTGTATGTGTACTTCTTGTGTTGGCATATGTATAGATACCACGCTTTGTCGTGTACTCTGTTTCTTGTTGTACTTTTTGCTTAGCGTATATACGCGTGGGGCAACTTCTGGCCTACGTATATACGTCGCAGTGACGTCCCCGTATCTGTGGAATCGGGGCGTTACATTATCACATGTCCGTTAACAAATATATTACCACTCATTCGTTTCAACATGCTTATATATATCTGCTATACTTATTTTTTGACATATTGTATCGTTTACAACAATTGAACCCTGGAGTATTGCAGTTCTTGAAGTTATTCCATAGATTAATTCTCTTCAATTTCGTAGATGTTTAACGATCACATGAAACACTAGAAACACTTTTCTATTTTAATTAGCTCATTTCAATTGTTTAAATCACATGTTGATCCTTGATTTCACCATCTTGATGAATGGTGGAATTTAAATAGAAAATGAGCAGTTTAAAGCATTTTTTAACAATCAATCTATTTTTGCACTTATTCATTCTCATTGCTTTGTTAAAGTTACTTTCTATATATTCTATTTCCATTATACTAATTCTAAACAATATAAATTGTGAAATTTGCAAATTTGTTCAATCTTTATACTTTTTGGGACATATTCCTTCACAAATATCATCAGGTAATATTATAATATTAGCAAATAACATGTATGAAACTTCCTCATAAATATACCTAGAAAGTTCATCAATTACTAATACAAAGAGATAAGCGCTTGACGTGATCCTTGAAATAAGCTTATAGCTGTAGACAAGGCTTTGCCCCCCTCCCCCTCACCCCCCCCACAAAAAAAAAAAAAAAAAAAAAATTTCATCTCACTATAATAGTAACTGACAACTTTGTTAGTATATATCTTTAATCACATCTATGAATATCGTATACTTATTTTTCTAAAATCGATCACATTAATTAACTCCCTTCAAGGCCTTATTGTAAGTTTCTCCTAACTAAATCAATAAATTAATCATATATATAGATCTTTTTCTTTTCTCATGGAATCTCCTATTAATAGTTTAGTAAATAAATAGCTCTCATAATCATCCTTTTAGACATAAAACCAAATTGATTTATATATGAAACCAAATTGGCATAATACATTCATCATGATTCATAATAAGGATCATTGATTGATCTCAACCACTTTTATTGGAAAATCTACCACGCATCTAATCGAATGCTATAATATAATCTTAATGTAGCCAAATAAGATTGTCAACCTTTTGTTTCTTGTATTTTAACTTCCCTGATCGTGGTCATAAACTATCAATGTTGTGCTAATAGCCATTTTTGCTATAAGCCATGAATAAAATTTAAAAAAAAAAGCAAGGTGTGAATTAGTATCATACATTGAGCAAGAAGGAGGCTGGATATACCGTTAAATAAGATTAGATCAGGACTCCGTTGGTATACTTCTCTTTTGGTTCGATTAAGTTTCAATTTCTACTTCAGTTTTTTTTCTTTTGAGAGAGAGGGAGGGGACAACCAAATAAAAAAATTGCAGAAGCCGATTTCCTTTCTCCATGCATCATAGACTAAAAGTTAACTATAAAACGAATACAGCCAAAACAAATAAACTACACTAAAATAAGAGAGACCCTCATCAAGAAGAATGCTTTGTAATTATATCAACATGATTAAATTCTCTGTAATATTCCTATTTTTAAGTACGGTATTTAAATAAAATATACTAGTATTTAAATGTGTACATGTAATTATTTATCATGTGATTTAATATTACTCATTGTTAGTAATATCTATATTGTTATTAATTATTTATCTGATGTGGTGTTTAAGTATTGCAATTATTATTACTATTTATATTTTTGCAGGTGTGTTATTCCTGAGCAGATTTCCTTCTCCCTTCATTTCTTTCCCTTGTATGGTTCCCTACTTCTAATCCTATACCGGATTCATTACCCATTTACCTGTTTGGATCCAACCCCAAACCCGCTACCCGTTAACCCGCAACCCATTACTCTTCAAGTTCTAATCCTAACTAATTCCTAAGAATCCTCCTATATCCTAATCAAATCTTAACTACTTGATCTAAATCCTCACCAAAATTCTAATCCTAACTAATCCCCTCAAAATCTCCTCAAATCCAACAACCTGCAGCCACACCCATCTCCTCCCTTTGCCTTGTGTTCCCGCACTTCCTTGCAGCAGCCAGCAGCCTGGCCGCCCTTCTCCTCCAGCGACCGGGCAGCAACAGCAGGGCGCAAGACCCTGTCCTCTCCCTCCTGTGAGCAGCAGCGTCCCAACTCCCTTGCTCTTCCCTGGCCTGCCGCACTTCAGCCGTACAGTAGCAGATGGCAGAGCTGCTGCCCCCTCCAACAGCCGCAACAGCATCAGCAACCGCAGATCAGGCCACCCCCTTCGCCCAACAGTAGTCCAGGTTAGCCGGCCTCCTCCCCTGCGCGCGGACAGCGCACCAGCAGCACCCGGATCCCCTCTCCACTGCAAATCCAGCAGCGGATGGCTTCCCTCGGTAGCCCGTCGTCGGAGATCGTCATGGCAGCCTTTGTGAGTGTCTCTCTCTCTTTAATTAATTGAGTAATCATAGATATTATGGTGTATGTGGTGTAATTTGATGTGTAGTGCACATGTGTTACATGATTATGTGTGTGGAGATTATTAAGCACGGATGTGAGTTGTTATCCCCTCCCTCCTTACAGTTTTGAACACATAAGAATAATATGCATGTGTATTTAATTAAGATAGAACCTATGTTTAGTATGTGGGTGTTGGGTTATTGTTGTAGATATTGCATGAGAGGAGTATGGGTGCATTTGATAGAATGTGGATATGTGTCATGGTGCATTTCAGTATCAGGTTGCAGCTCCATTAGTCGACTTACCCTCTCTGTTAGTCGACTAATACCCTTATTAGTCGACTAACTATTGTCTTGTAGTCGATTAGACTCTCCTTTAGAATAATTATTGACTCTCTGTTTGTCCACTGTAATCGACCATTAGTCGACTTGTCACCTTTTGTAGTCGACTAATAGCTTGTATAGTCGACTTACCTCTAGCCTATAGTCGACTAGTTGGATGTCCTGGAAGTTGTGTACTCTCTGTTGCTGACCTATAATCCCTGTTAGTCGACTTGCCTTCCCTGTTAGTCGACTAGTACACTTGTATAGTCAATTTATTATACTTTGTAGTCGACTAACCCTTCCCTTGTCGACTACTAACCTCCCCTAGTCGACTAATGCTTGTCTGACTGCTGTACTTGGATTCTTATTGGATGGGGAACTCTACCCTTGAGTTATGTTATGGGCTATAGATGGATGAACATGATTTTGAGGAATAGATATTGGTTGTATTGACTTGACTTGATAGATCTTAGAGACATGTATCTGTTATGTTGCCGAGTATTGGAATCTTGTGATTAACCTTAATCGAAATGAGAATTTGTGAAGACTTGGGATCGGAGTTATTGATAGGATGGGAAATAAGTGCATCTATGAGAGGTTAGAAATTCATAGTGTTAATTGTCTGATATTCAGACCATCACTTTTTGGATATTAAGGACAAGTAGGTGTGATATTATTTTATCGATGATTTGTCTAATTCTATATGGGATTGTATTGTAAGGGATCAGTGTTCAGACATTTTACTATAATAATTCTTATTACTAAAAGTCACTGGGAAATGATTGTTTGACTGTAACACCTTATAAAGTTTTATTGGTCATCGTATACACGGTTACTGTTACTGTTCACTGTTACTGATATTGTTCACCGTGTATACGATTACTGTACTGATATTGTTACCGTCCTGTATCATCCCAGCAATTGAAATGACATAGATATTGATTGTTACTAATGGCACTACCGAACTGACTGTACACCTGGCACCTTTTCTGGGAGCTTGGCATGACTATAATACTGCTACCTGACATCTAGAACTCCTGTATCTCCTGTACCCATGTCCCATGCACTGTTACCCTGTTAATAGCACAGTCAGACCGGCGTCTGGCGGACTTGCCGCCTGGTGTCGGGATGACGAGGATGTATCCCACAATCGTACTAGCGTCTGGTGGATCCTGAATGGAACTAAGTACCACACGGAACAAAGTGCCACACCATACACGTGGTGGGGGCCACCTTTTGAATCCGTGGGGGCCACCTCTAGAATTCATTCCCCTCAGAGCAAAGTGCCACACGAAGCAAAGTGCCACACCACACACGTGGTGGGGGCCACCTCTTGAATCTATGGGGGCCACCTCTTGAATCTGTAGGGCTATCTCCTGATTGTGCCACCTGGTGTTAGCGTGATAAACATTCTCAGTGCATATTAACACCCACACGTACTTGTATGCTGATAACACCTTGACCTTATGTTATTTGGTCTCTCCCCTATCTGAACAATGATACCGGCATATCGGAGTTCGGATGAGTTCTACTGGAAGTGCGGGCTCCAGTGTGAACTGTCGGTGTTGTGGGACGCCGGTGGGAAAGGGACAAAGATAACAAAGAACACTACTGATTGTTAATGAATGGTTTGAATGAAATACAATTATGTTATGCCCTGAATTGATACTCTGCCTTATGACATATGGCTATACACATGATTATAACCAGGACCAGATATATACCAGCCTAGTGACATGTGATAGGTTACATATTTTGACATCAGTTGCTTGCTCACAGTTGTGATAGTCGTCTTATGTCTTTATTCATGTTGATTATCAGTTATACTACAGTTCAGTTATTTATCTTGTTATTCAGTTTCTTATATTTGTAGTTGTTCTTATTATTTATGCACACTGTTTATATGCACGAGTTTTTCCCTTTACACACACACTCACCAGGTCGCGTTTTGACGACCCTGGATTTGCACGTCCAGATATTGGATGATTGTTTCATTTGTGCAGGTATTCGACGAGGCGGTACGCCTTGCGAGGAACTGGACGCTCTTTCTTCTGATTCTGGTATTCTCATCCCTCTTATATTCTTGTTATTTCCTGATTCTGCCTTTATCGCATCCAGCTGTCATTTTTCCTTCCGTTATTCATCTGCTGTCATTGATTAGACTTTATATGTATTAGTGCAGTGATCATTGATTATTATGATTGAATTCATAGCTTGTTCAGGTTAAATTAGGCTTAGCGTGTATACGTGGGGTATTTTTCTCGCGTATATACGTTGCCGACTCTCGTCGAGACCCCGTTCCCGCGTATTTTGAGAAGCGGGGCGTGACAGTCTCTATGTCCTCGAAGTTGGCTCGCCGATCAGGCTCTGTATTTGCTTTCCAGATGTCACCGATTTGAAATCTCTTTAGATGAACATTTGTAATGGATGTGTGTATAGACTTGAGGGTAACTTCCAATTTGTTCTTAAAAAAATGACTAAATTCTTTCTGGACCTAAGTTGCACAAAATTATCAACTCAAATCTCAATTACAACTGCTAAACCTTGTCTAAGAAAATGAGTAAAACAAAAATCATAAAGAAGCTAGAAGTAAAATTCTATTGCACACAATATTTCAATAAAATAAAATAAATCAACTCAAAGGAGCGAAGGAAATGCATGGTATGCACATCTTAAACGTAGAGTTGAAATGGTCAATTAAATGTTTTTCTATTTGATTTTGAGAGTACATCATTTTAATTTATTTATGTTATTTTTACTTTACTAGTAGAATTGTTTGTGCAAGTTGTGTGAATAGAGTGAGCAGTTATTTCCACCCTAAAAACTGTTGAAACCACCCCACTTAAAGCTTCAAATCTTGAATTACCCTTTTACCTCAATATAATTTGACTGAAATACCCTTAAATATTTTATTAAAAAAAAAAATTGATGAAAGCACCCCATTCTTGTAAAGGCACCCCCTATAAGACATTATCTCATCTTTATCTTCCTCCTACTTCACTTATCCCCAACCCGAAACCCTAAAAATATTTACCCACTCACACTTAACCTATATTTCGTCGTGTGTGTTAATGGAGAAGCAACTAATAACTATAGAGCTTGCCAACACCAAATAGTTAGTTTTAGGGTTAGTTTTTATGAATTAAAATCTTTCCCAAAAAAAATTTTAAAATGGGTTATGCTCGTGTTCAGCCTACAACGGCCAAACGATTAATCAATGTCCGGCGGAACTCAACTGAACAAAAATAAATGTTCGGTTGGTTCCAGCCGAACAAAGTATTTATGTTTGGTTAGGTTCAACTGAACAGTGAATAAAAAGAAGTCTATTTAGTTTACTGTTCGGCTCTAAGTAACCGAACATAA